>VUYV01000466.1:61431-81063 GCA_008711295.1 Anarhynchus alexandrinus
CCTTCCCTTCCCTTCCCTTCCCTTCCCTTCCCTTCCCTTCCCTTCCCTTCCCTTCCCTTCCCTTCCCATTTATTCTATTTTATTCTATTTTATTATTTATTTTTTTTATTTTTTGCCACACGGACACTGCCAGACAGCTTAGGCCCAGTGCCAGGCTGAGGGACAGACAGACATACGGCATTTTAAACCTCTTTATTCAGGCCGGGAGCTGCCAATGGCTGGGTTCTTCTCTTTTGACGCACGTCAAACCCAGAGGCGGGTGGCAGCTGCTCCAACATAAACTCTACGGATAAAGGCCCAGGCGGGTCTTTAGCATAAACAGAAGAAAACCTTGTGAAATAGGTTTAATTTAATATATCCACCAATCCTAAGCATTCTCATTTCCTTCCTGTTATTATCTGACATGATCCTCTATTCCTGGATACTCAGAAAAACATTATTCAAAGGAAAACTGAACAATAGCAAACATGGGATTAAAATAAAACCAGAAAAATAACGGGAACGATGGACGATAAGCTGGTTGGGCTTCCAGGAAGGTTCGGGGAGAATCTCCCATACAGTGACGTGACTATGCTGTACTCTGAATCTTCATTGGAGGGGAAGACGAAGGTGCTATGTTGCCTTCAAGACCAACTGGAATTGCAGCAGCTGGTGGGCTTGGACCTGTTTGGTCCAAACTGGCTCATCTCAGCAGGGTGGTTGGAGAAAGAGCCACGGGATCTTCTCTAAAGTGTCTTGTGGTGGACTCTGTCCCTGAGACACATGGCTCTGAGCACAAAGTTTTAGTGGTCAACAGGACCTTGTCTTCCAGACGCCAAGAGGACAGGCTGCGACCAGGCAGCTGCAATTAAGAATGTCATTAAATCTCTTTTTTCCGGGCACCTTGACATCTGGTTTTTAACACAGACGTAAGAGGAAAACGCTGGTTTTCTCTACCAGGACAAAAGCAGGTGGAAACAACTCTTGGCTAACCAAGACCTTTGGGCATGACACACCTTCCGATCTCATCTCACCGTGGCACGCCTGAACGTGCCTCTCTGCTCAGTCCCAGTATAAGAGCTGAACTGCATCCCACGTGGTTGATCTCCTACAGGGTGGGTGTTCAAATGCTCCAGTCTCCGATATTTCAGAGGTACCATGTGGCCCACGAGTCAACACAGCAACGATCCGTTTTGGCCATTCCCAAGTTGGTAGTTCACAACCTCCAGAGACAGCACTTACCTCCGTAGCGTTCGCGTGTGCACAAGGTTTTTCCGTCTGCAAACAACGAGGACAGCTCAAGGGCTTGGCTCCCACCCTGCCAGCTCCTGGACCTGTTCCTCCGTTGGCTCTTCTCCCTCTTCCTTGTGCTGCATTTCAGCAGACCGGCCCCACTCCTCCCTCCTCTGCATGCCCATCGCTTGCCAGGCATTGACATAGGAGAGCTCCCAGGTATCACAGATGTCACCAACTCGCTCTTCAGGGTGTTGGGACCTGTGTGCAGACAGGCTGATCTCTTTGGGCATCTTCCAAGCAGAGGTCTCCAGCCGGGTTGTGTTCCTCCCTCACCTTCCCAGAAAGCCCTTGTAGATATCACACAGCGCCTGGAGAGGACAATGATGTTCACGTAGGCCCTAGGACTGTCACATCGTCCTAGGACCGTTGAGTGAGGAAGTCGTGTTCATACCAGCAGGCAACATGAAACAGCTCACTGGTGTGGCGGTAACGCTGAACTGGTTGGTTTCTCCTTCTGTTCCTCCTCCTCAGGCAGTTAATATTGATTGGGCTTATGAATTAACTTCCCTCTTAGAGATTCGATAGAGCCGGAATTGGTATATTAAACAAACAGCAAGCGGTTTATGACTCACGCGGTGGCCCTGAGCCAAGGCAAGCACAAACGCAGAGGCCTCAGTCGAGCTTTGGGAATTGTTCGGTGTTAAAATCCACATGGTCCTGGAAAAGAAACCGGATGGGTCTCCTCTCTAAATTCAGCTGGAGCAGGTTAAAAACCTCGCCCCTCCCCAACTCTGGTGCTGAGGGTGCCTTCTCCTCAAGCAGAGTGGGGTCAGCAGGACATCCTTGCTATGGAGGGATGCCACTGAGAAGAAAAACCTTGTCCCTGAAAGGCCCACAAGTACCACAGGGACACAGACTGCATCCCGGATTTGGGAAGATCCCTCTTCCGCACATCACACGTCTCACCTGCTCCGGCGTGGGATGATGCAGCCCTGTCCTGCAGACTCCCAAAGGTCTCTATTTTCAAGTAAAATGAGTAAGAGTCGATTGTTCTTTTGGGTAGGAATGATTCAGAAAGTTTTAAATAGTAAAACTGTCCTTTTCTAGAGTTATTTCCCTCTTTATTCCCGCTCTTGGCCGCTGGGCGGTTTGTATACAGTTATTAAAATCTGCTTTGACATCTCTTGCGGAGTATTTCCTTTTGGCTAGCTTCTTACACGTTTGTTTCCTTCCAAATTCCCATACAAGGACAATGGGGAACCAAACGGCTTTCATCCCTCGTAGCCTGCCCAGAGCCCTCCTGAGTGTCACGGCTGGAGATCAGACAGGGTGAGATCGCCCCAAGGTCCTGGCTGAGACGGGTCCTTCGCTCTGATGGTGCCAACCACGTACTAAGGAGGGGAATCATTTGCAAGACAAAGATCTAAAGAAAATGGGAAATCCCTAGCAGAAACGAGGCCTCCATCACCTTGGGCCACGCTGTCTTTTTGCACGGAGCCACACTCATTTCTGCTGGAGCTGGTATTGTGGGAGCGGAGAAACTGAGCCAAAGCCTCCGTGAAACGTTCCATGGCCCAAACCAGGAGGGAAAATCTCTTCTTGACTCCCCCAATCTCTCAACTATTATGATCTTAAGCACATGACCACTGCTCCCTAGCCAAGTCTTTAAGAGACCAGCACCACGTCCATCCTGCACCATCCATCCTGCCTGCTCCCTCTTCCTTGTGGTCAGTCCTGACTACTTAGGAGAGAAGAGATCAATGTTGGGGGCTTGAGGACGCTAATTTGCTTTAAATGCCCCGCCCAGCCTCCCCTGGGGCCTCCATCCCCATCCTTCCCATGGATCCAGGACCCCCATTTCAGCTCAGCCCAGAGCCATCAGTCCCTGCCCCAGCGATGCTGTAGGTGCCTCCATCCCCACCATGGCCCAGCCCTCCCTGGCCATGGATTGATGCTCCGGCTTGGCCTGAGACCTGCTTCATCACCATGAACTTGCCTGATGCTGGGAGCTTCCCCTGGCTGTCCCCTCTCCAGGTCTGCCCAACTCACCTCTCTTGGGGATGGTGGGATGGGTCCTGGCTGGAAAGACCCCTGCACTGCCAGCTCAGGGGTGCCCCGTTGTTCCCTGTCCTTTAGGAAGTTCTGACAAAGGCAAAAGTGATACAGAACTGGGAAGAGTGGCTGATATACCTGATGGATGTCCAGAGGGACCTGACCAAACTGGAGAAGGGGGTAGGGAGGAACCTCATGGAGTTCAATCATTGGCAATGGAAAGTCCTGCCCCTGAGGAGGACTAACCCCGGGCACCAGCACAGGCTGGGTGTGGAGTGGCTGGAAAGAAGTTCTGCAGAGCAGGACTTGGGTGTCCTGGTGGGCTTCTGGGGCTTCCCAGCATGAGAAGGACATGGACATATTAGATTGAGTCCAGTGAAGGGCCACGAAGATGAAGAAGTGACGGGAGCATCTTTTGTGTGAGGAAAGACTGAGTGAGCTGGGGCTGGAGACGAGAAGGTTTGGGGGGATCTTATCAAATACTTGATGGGGTGGGAATAAAGAAAATGGAGCCAAGGTCTTCTGAGTGGTGCCCAGTGACAGGACAGGAGGTAATGGGTGCAAACTGAAGCACAAGAAATCCTATTTAAACATAAGAAAACAATTTTGCTACTGTGAAGGTGGTCAAGCACTGGCACAGGTTGCCAGTGCAGGTTGTGGAGTCTCCACCCTTGGAGATGCTTAAAACCCATCTTGACATGGCCCTGGGCATCCCGCTTCTGGTGACCCTGCTTGAGCATGTGGTTGGACTAGATGGTCTCCAGAGGTCCCTGTCAGCCTCAGCCATACTGTGGAAGGGAAGGGAGGAGAGGACACCCTTAGGAAATAAACCCTGTCCACTTGTGTGGGAAGGTGGGAGTCTCTTCTGTGTCCAGGAGTCCTTGAAGCCACAGTTTGGTGTAACGAGGACGCGTACGTCCCAGACTCTGTCTACTCCTCTGCAAGGTGGAGGGCCTGCTAATGCCAGCCCTTTCCAAGCCGTTATACGAGGCTTTCTCCCACCCACCATAGTGCACATCATGAGTGCAGGCAGGGCTGCTTTGCTGCACGCAGTGACCTTGTGAGGACACGATGAGCTCGTCATTGTCCTCCTCCCTCCCCAGTAAATCCCAGACAACCACCAGACGTGCTGAGGAACATGAGCACCATATGTTTGTCATTAGATCAGAGATAAAAGCTCTGGCTGAAGCGGATGAACTTCTGTCCTCTGAAGCAGGTGGTCCTGCAGGATAGCAAAGTCCAGATGTTAGCACAGCTGGCAGAGATGTCAGCGCTCTTGTGAGGCAAGGGAGGGGGCGGGTCCTGGAGAAGCATCTGGACACAGCGGCTGCTTGACCTGCTCTGCTTGGAGATGCATCCCTTTCCAAATGATTTGGAGAGGCAGCACAGGCACAGCTGGAGATGAACACACTGAGAAGCACCTACATCCCTTCTGATGGAGAGTGCGGGTACCTACACCAGATGGATATCCAGCCTAGATGCCTAATTTCAGTTTGATGGGACCAGATGTATTTTAAAAGGTCCATGTTTAAGTCTTGAGGCTCCTTCTATAGACCATGCGGAGAACCAGCTACCTCCAGAGGACAATTCACCTTGCATCCCTGGAGATGGCATCAGCTGTCTTTTGGAAGCATCCTCCTCTCTGACACTAGAGACTCCTCTCACACTCCCATGGTTGACATTTGCCTGCTGAAACCAGTCCAGGTGACCCCCTTGTGCCCCATGGAGAGGTTTCCATACTTACCCAAGTGCTCTGCCAAGGCAGGTTCACCATCCCAGTCACCTTAAAGATGTTCTCCAGGCTGTGCAAAACATTAACCTTGAGGCTTTTGAACGAATTAAGTCCCAATTCCCATAACCACTGTTCTGGAGAACATTTGTTTGGAACATCTTGCACTCATAGAAAGTAAGATGNGGAGGTGTGATGGTTGTCAGCCATATGGGTCCAGGCACAAAGTGCCACCGATGCTCAAGCAGTGGTGCTTCGGGGGGCCCCAGGCAGTTTTGGGGGACGCAGAGACCCACCAGACCCCTGGTTACCAAACAGCATTGCTGACCAAGGCTTGGAGGGGGTCACAGGCAACCACAAATGCCCTCAAATCACTAAGTCTCCAGCAATCACAGCAAAAATGGACACTGGGCTGCTTGACATCAGCAGAGTAGGTCCCATGTGCGGTGGGATGTCCGAGCTGGGCCCTCTGCTCCAGCTCCTCAGCCTCGCTGCTGCAGCGGGGATGGCTTTCTGAGGGCCTTGAGGAGCTCTAATCAGCCTCTCCCTTAGCCCAAACAGTCCCATTCCCACCGGTCGCTGGCTCCAGCCTGTGCTTGCCCTCCAGGGCTGCTTGGCTCAGCGCCGTCGGGGGCATCTTACACCTTTCACCCACCGCGGATAAGGGGAGAATGCCACCAAACCTTGCATCGCTCCACGCGTGGGGAGTTGGAGGTCCATCTCCTCCTGCAAAACCTCCCGACACACCTCTCCCATCCCTCCCAGTGCATCCAGGCTGAGGCAAACCGTCTCCCAGTACCACGTAAAGAGAAAAGGCAACAAAATAGAGGGGAAAATGGGTGCAACCACGTATTTGCTGCCCCAAAATCTCCCCTTCATGCCACCACGCTCACCCAGCCTGCAAAAGCGGCTGGCAGGGAAGGGGTGCACTCCCAGTTTAAAAGAGCTCCCAGTTTATAAGCACGGGGAGGGTGTTTTGGGGGGAGATAAGGGCCGGTACAGACGCAGGGAGCTGGGTTGAGATAACGCGCAGGAGAACAGCCGTTGGCAAAGCGCCGCCGGGCTGCAAAGCATGGAAATGTTTCAGCTCCGCGAAGCCGACCCCGGACCGTGCCAGAGATACGGGAGGGACGCACTCTGCCAGCCTTGGGGGCACGGGCACATCCTGTCCCTCTGGGACCGGGACCAAAATCACGTACGTTCCAACTAGATTGCTCTTCTCTGCTGCCCTTTGCATCCCCGGAGTCAAAAATCACCGCTATAAATAACCGTATTTGAGAAGCCACCAGCACCTCGATCCAGGCAGAGCTCAGGAGCTGGTGGGAATTGGGATCAAGCAGTGTAACGAGGTCAGGAAGGGTGAAAATGGCCCTTCAGCAGGGTTGGCTGCTTTTTTTGGTCAGCAGCACATGTAGGACCTGCCATGCCCTGCGTGTTGGCACTGACCACCCGGCCACGGGGACTGTAGCTCTCATACGGGTCCTGCTAATTTTGCATTGCAGGAGGGAAGGGGTCTCCTCTGGAGGGAGTCCCAAGGCTATCCCAGCAGCACAGCCGGCCCAAAATTCATCTGTGGACCAGAAATAGCTCCCCTGTCCTCATCTAGACAGAGATGCAAGCGGTCTCTGCTCCAAACAGGGATGTAGAAGGTCTCTATGACCTGCTCGGACGTATTTTTCCAGGCAGGAGAGACCAATACAGCTCTGCCCTTCCCCCTGTGAGATCCAGGCTTTGGCCCCTTCTCCAGTTCTCCGTGGCACCGTGGTTGGATGCAATGTCAAGCTCAGGGTTGTTTTCCTTGGGGAATCACCCTGGCACTGGATGTTTCCCTTCCCTTGGCCTTCCCTTCAATGATTGGAGGTGAGGTGCCCCTGGTCCTTCTGCTTGGTCCAACACGCTGCGAACATTTCTCTCCTCCCTCCCTCCCCATCTCTTTTGGTTTCAACATTACTTTTTGCATCCTGGTCGATGTGCGCTGAGCAGGTCTAAGCATCCCTGAGGATTTGCCTGCTTCCCTTTCCCTTCGGCTCAGGAAGAACCCTGCTGAGTTTATCCATTCACCCAACGCCGAGGCTTGTTTTCAAAGGACAAACGCGAGCACTTACTGCCACAAAGGGCATCAGCTAGCGATTTCTGAATATTTGGGGACAAGGCTTGGGATTATGCAGAGCTCGTTGCTGCCTACCGCTGAATTACAGTGACCTCCCACGACCGGCGACGGTGGGAGCACTGGGGAAATACCAGTGCCTTAGAAATAGCGCGCACAAGCACACAAACAACACACGCAAAGCCAAGTATTTGTCCTTTCGTGCTCCCCCGAAGAGGGTTTTCCTGCAGAAAGCGGAGCTATCCTGGCCCTAAACTGGGATGGAAGGGAAAACGCGGAGGGGAGGAGAGGCTGGAGGGCAGGAGGTTGGCAGGGAAATAATTACAGGAGCTAAAACCCCAGCGCCAGCATTTTGGCCAGATCCCGAACAGTGAACTCAACTCTTCGTGATGTTTCCTAGGACACCAAGTCGTCTTCCTTGCCAGTTTGAACAGATTACTTCAACCAAGCGTTAACGTGCGTGGCTGACACCTGCCACGTCTCTCACTGCAGCCAGCGGCGATTTAATTGGGATGTTTCAGTGTGTGTGCACTTGGGCCACGATGCCAGGGAAGAGCAAGAAATGGCGATGAAATACGGATCAGAAATCCCCGCTGTGCCCACCAAAGAGCTTGGGAAGAAGCAGAGGTGGTGCTTCACCTGCATCTCTAACAACGGGTCTGCTGGCTTGAGTGAGCTTCTCCCAGTTTGCAGACTGGGAAGTGCTGGTTCCTGAAGTTTCAGCTTTCTGGCCCCTGTGAGGACAAGGGACGCCTAGAAAATACTGGAAAAACTCTGGGATGAGAAGATAAATAGAGAGAACCCAATAATAGAATGTATTAAAAGCTCTTGTGTTCTTGAAGGCAGGTGTATTGGATTTTGGAGGGGCCTGATGGTGGATTTTCTAAGAAAATGAGTGCTCATCACCACACCGGAGTGTGTTTCTGTGTGATGAATTACTTTGGGGCCTGTCGGTTCATTTGATCACACCTGGAGGAAAGTGGAAAAATGATGTTCCCACCAGCATGTGGAAGAGGAAGGAGACAGACCCTGAATGATCCCTCCATGGGGGACAAGGCAGGGAGAAACCCCTATTAGACCTCAGAGAATCCACTTGTGCTAAAGCCTCCAGCTTCTCCAGCTCCACAGGGAGCACGTGAACTGGGCATTGCTGTAAGGCATGTGGCTACCTGTCCCTTTTTCCCCCCACCAGCACAGTCAAACAGAAATCCCACAGTCCTTGTCCTCCTTCTCCTAGTTGCCCATAGTCTTGACCGTAAGGTGCTGGATCATGGACCCAGGGTCTCATCCTGACTCTGCCACTCTACCACCTCAGGCACATCGCTTCAGCCCCCTTTCCACCTCTGCATCTCTGATGACCTCACTTGAGGAGCAAAGCCTGGTGAGATGTGACCCGCCACGTCAGGTCAGCCTGCCCTGGCCTTTGTGTCCCAGTGGTCCCTGTGGCTTCCCAGNATACGAGGCTTTCTCCCACCCACCATAGTGCACATCATGAGTGCAGGCAGGACTGCTTTGCTGCACGCAGTGACCTTGTGAGGACACGATGAGCTCGTCATTGTCCTCCTCCCTCCCCAGTAAATCCCAGACAACCACCAGACGTGCTGAGGAACATGAGCACCATATGTTTGTCATTAGATCAGAGATAAAAGCTCTGGCTGAAGCGGATGAACTTCTGTCCTCTGAAGCAGGTGGTCCTGCAGGATAGCAAAGTCCAGATGTTAGCACAGCTGGCAGAGATGTCAGCGCTCTTGTGAGGCAAGGGAGGGGGCGGGTCCTGGAGAAGCATCTGGACACAGCGGCTGCTTGACCTGCTCTGCTTGGAGATGCATCCCTTTCCAAATGATTTGGAGAGGCAGCACAGGCACAGCTGGAGATGAACACACTGAGAAGCACCTACATCCCTTCTGATGGAGAGTGCGGGTACCTACACCAGATGGATATCCAGCCTAGATGCCTAATTTCAGTTTGATGGGACCAGATGTATTTTAAAAGGTCCATGTTTAAGTCTTGAGGCTCCTTCTATAGACCATGCGGAGAACCAGCTACCTCCAGAGGACAATTCACCTTGCATCCCTGGAGATGGCATCAGCTGTCTTTTGGAAGCATCCTCCTCTCTGACACTAGAGACTCCTCTCACACTCCCATGGTTGACATTTGCCTGCTGAAACCAGTCCAGGTGACCCCCTTGTGCCCCATGGAGAGGTTTCCATACTTACCCAAGTGCTCTGCCAAGGCAGGTTCACCATCCCAGTCACCTTAAAGATGTTCTCCAGGCTGTGCAAAACATTAACCTTGAGGCTTTTGAACGAATTAAGTCCCAATTCCCATAACCACTGTTCTGGAGAACATTTGTTTGGAACATCTTGCACTCATAGAAAGTAAGATGAGGATGAGGATGAGGATGGAGTTGGAGCTGGAAGGATGGGTGTGGGACACGGATCTGTACACAGCACAGAAATGCCTCTCATGCCTGCTTCGCTTTTGGGTATTTCCTCCCCAGGCTATAGCACCTCTGTGGCTGCTGCCATCGATGGCCATTATCCTCCTTGGCTGGACCAAGGTAACCCTTGAGTTTGGAGGCTGGTGACTTAAGTGAAGGGCTGACCACAAAGAGCCAAGGTCACATCTGGTTTGGGGAAAAAGCAAGTGAAATACTGGGCTGGTGAGAAACTACTTGGTTAAGTGAAGGTTGGAGAAGGATTTGTGGCATGAAGAGGCACCTACTTTGTGTCCTGCTTTCTACTTTCTGTCCCACAAGGTCATCTCACACCTCACTGACACCATGGACGGGGGGTGAGGAAGGGAGAGGGACAGGGAAGGTTGCTCAGGGTGGGAGACTCAAAGGGCTGCAGCTCAGTGCTTCCCTGGGAGGTGTCCAGAGGAGGTGTGATGGTTGTCAGCCGTATGGGTCCAGGCACAAAGTGCCACCGATGCTCAAGCAGTGGTGCTTTGGGGGGGCCCAGGCAATTTTGGGGGACGCAGAGACCCATCAGACCCCTGGTTACCAAACAGCATTGCTGACCAAGGCTTGGAGGGGGTCACAGGCAACCACAAATGCCCTCAAATCACTAAGTCTCCAGCAATCACAGCAAAAATGGACACTGGGCTGCTTGACATCAGCAGAGTAGGTCCCATGTGCGGTGGGATGTCCGAGCCGGGCCCTCTGCTCCAGCTCCTCAGCCTCGCTGCTGCAGCGGGGATGGCTTTCTGAGGGCCTTGAGGAGCTCTAATCAGCCTCTCCCTTAGCCCAAACAGTCCCGTTCCCACCGGTCGCTGGCTCCAGCCTGTGCTTGCCCTCCAGGGCTGCTTGGCTCAGCGCCGTCGGGGGCATCTTACACCTTTCACCCACCGCGGATAAGGGGAGAATGCCACCAAACCTTGCATCGCTCCACGCGTGGGGAGTTGGAGGTCCATCTCCTCCTGCAAAACCTCCCGACACACCTCTCCCATCCCTCCCAGTGCATCCAGGCTGAGGCAAACCGTCTCCCAGTACCACGTAAAGAGAAAAGGCAACAAAATAGAGGGGAAAATGGGTGCAACCACGTATTTGCTGCCCCAAAATCTCCCCTTCATGCCACCACGCTCACCCAGCCTGCAAAAGCGGCTGGCAGGGAAGGGGTGCACTCCCAGTTTAAAAGAGCTCCCAGTTTATAAGCACGGGGAGGGTGTTTTGGGGGGAGATAAGGGCCGGTACAGACGCAGGGAGCTGGGTTGAGATAACGCGCAGGAGAACAGCCGTTGGCAAAGCGCCGCCGGGCTGCAAAGCATGGAAATGTTTCAGCTCCGCGAAGCCGACCCCGGACCGTGCCAGAGATACGGGAGGGACGCACTCTGCCAGCCTTGGGGGCACGGGCACATCCTGTCCCTCTGGGACCGGGGCCAAAATCACGTACGTTCCAACTAGATTGCTCTTCTCTGCTGCCCTTTGCATCCCCGGAGTCAAAAATCACCGCTATAAATAACCGTATTTGAGAAGCCACCAGCACCTCGATCCAGGCAGAGCTCAGGAGCTGGTGGGAATTGGGATCAAGCGGTGTAACGAGGTCAGGAAGGGTGAAAATGGCCCTTCAGCAGGGTTGGCTGCTTTTTTTGGTCAGCAGCACATGTAGGACCTGCCATGCCCTGCGTGTTGGCACTGACCACCCGGCCACGGGGACTGTAGCTCTCATACGGGTCCTGCTAATTTTGCATTGCAGGAGGGAAGGGGTCTCCTCTGGAGGGAGCCCCAAGGCTATCCCAGCAGCACAGCCGGCCCAAAATTCATCTGTGGACCAGAAATAGCTCCCCTGTCATCATCTAGACAGAGATGCAAGCGGTCTCTGCTCCAAACAGGGATGTAGAAGGTCTCCATGACCCACTCGGACGTATTTTTCCAGGCAGGAGAGACCAGTACAGCTCTGCCCTTCCCCCTGTGAGATCCAGGCTTTGGCCCCTTCTCCAGTTCTCCATGGCACCGTGGTTGGATGCAATGTCAAGCTCAGGGTTGTTTTCCTTGGGGAATCACCCTGGCACTGGATGTTTCCCTTCCCTTGGCCTTCCCTTCAATGATTGGAGGTGAGGTGCCCCTGGTCCTTCTGCTTGGTCCAACACGCTGCGAACATTTCTCTCCTCCCTCCCTCCCCATCTCTTTTGGTTTCAACATTACTTTTTGCATCCTGGTCGATGTGCGCTGAGCAGGTCTAAGCATCCCTGAGGATTTGCCTGCTTCCCTTTCCCTTCGGCTCAGGAAGAACCCTGCTGAGTTTATCCATTCACCCAACGCCGAGGCTTGTTTTCAAAGGACAAACACGAGCACTTACTGCCACAAAGGGCATCAGCTAGCGATTTCTGAATATTTGGGGACAAGGCTTGGGATTATGCAGAGCTCGTTGCTGCCTACCGCTGAATTACAGTGACCTCCCACGACCGGCGACGGTGGGAGCACTGGGGAAATACCAGTGCCTTAGAAATAGCGCGCACAAGCACACAAACAACACACGCAAAGCCAAGTATTTGTCCTTTCGCGCTCCCCCGAAGAGGGTTTTCCTGCAGAAAGCGGAGCTATCCTGGCCCTAAACTGGGATGGAAGGGAAAACGCGGAGGGGAGGAGAGGCTGGAGGGCAGGAGGTTGGCAGGGAAATAATTACAGGAGCTAAAACCCCAGCGCCAGCATTTTGGCCAGATCCCGAACAGTGAACTCAACTCTTCGTGATGTTTCCTAGGACACCAAGTCGTCTTCCTTGCCAGTTTGAACAGATTACTTCAACCAAGCGTTAACGTGCGTGGCTGACACCTGCCACGTCTCTCACTGCAGCCAGCGGCGATTTAATTGGGATGTTTCAGTGTGTGTGCACTTGGGCCACGATGCCAGGGAAGAGCAAGAAATGGCGATGAAATACGGATCAGAAATCCCCGCTGTGCCCACCAAAGAGCTTGGGAAGAAGCAGAGGTGGTGCTTCACCTGCATCTCTAACAACGGGTCTGCTGGCTTGGGTGAGCTTCTCCCAGTTTGCAGACTGGGAAGTGCTGGTTCCTGAAGTTTCAGCTTTCTGGCCCCTGTGAGGACAAGGGACGCCTAGAAAATACTGGAAAAACTCTGGGATGAGAAGATAAATAGAGAGAACCCAATAATAGAATGTATTAAAAGCTCTTGTGTTCCTGAAGGCAGGTGTATTGGATTTTGGAGGGGCCTGATGATGGATTTTCTAAGAAAATGAGTGCTCATCACCACACCGGAGTGTGTTTCTGTGTGATGAATTACTTCGGGGCCTGTCGGTTCATTTGATCACACCTGGAGGAAAGTGGAAAAATGATGTTCCCACCAGCATGTGGAAGAGGAAGGAGACAGACCCTGAATGATCCCTCCATGGGGGACAAGGCAGGGAGAAACCCCTATTAGACCTCAGAGAATCCACTTGTGCTAAAGCCTCCAGCTTCTCCAGCTCCACAGGGAGCACGTGAACTGGGCATTGCTGTAAGGCATGTGGCTACCTGTCCCTTTTTCCCCCCACCAGCACAGTCAAACAGAAATCCCACAGTCCTTGTCCTCCTTCTCCTGGTTGCCCATAGTCTTGACCGTAAGGTGCTGGATCATGGACCCAGGGTCTCATCCTGACTCTGCCACTCTACCACCTCAGGCACATCGCTTCAGCCCCCTTTCCACCTCTGCATCTCTGATGACCTCACTTGAGGAGCAAAGCCTGGTGAGATGTGACCCGCCACGTCAGGTCAGCCTGCCCTGGCCTTTGTGTCCCAGTGGTCCCTGTGGCTTCCCAGATGGTACAGCCCAGGCTGCCTGGTCCACAGCCAGGAGGAAGAAGCCACTTCGCAGCTGCCACGAGATCAGAAACCGTTCCCTCTCCATCCTCTTTCCCTCTGTGCCCTGGGGAATTTCCATTTTTGCTTTTTCTCTGGATTACGTTCAAAACCTCAGGCCACACAGAACAACAGCAAAGAGGCAAGCTGGTGGCAGGGAACAGTATTTAGGGGAGAAAGGTGACGTCCCCAGCCTCTCTTCTCCGTGAAGTTGGAAAGCTGAGGGGTTCACCACTGAGGACCCCCAAGATATCCACACAGGATTTTTATCTCTTGATGTGTGCAAGGAGTTATACACCATTCTCCCCGGAAAAAAAGGGGGCCGGCTGCATATCAGGGGCATCTACAGTTCCCCATAACATTTTTGCACCAAGAAGAGGATCTTTGGTGTAGCTGCACGAGACAGTGCTTTTACACTCTTGTGTAAACGTGCAGATTTCGAGTTTTCCTGGAAAACAGGGCTATAACTTGGCTTAGGGGTGCAGATATACCGTCAAGCCAAGTCATTTTGTAGGTCCTACACCACTAGAAGTTGAGGATGCTCCTCCTTAGCTTTTCCTCTTCTTCTGTAGCAGCCATGGACGAGCTCCCGGTGCTGCTGCCGCGCAATGAGCAGCCAAGGTGTGACGGGCAGAGCCAGGGCAAGGTATTTGTTGTGCCGCGACAGTCTGACCGGCGACACTCCAGGGCTCAGACTGGGAAGTCAAAACGTCCTGGCCCACGGCCAGCAGCTTTGGGCAAAGCCAGAACAAATATTCCTCTAGGACTAATTAGACTGAGGCTACGTGTCGGGAAAGTCACTGCCTGCCTGGAGTCTGCTGGCTGGAGCAGAGGTCCGAAGAGTTTGTCCCTGGAAGAAGTTGTCCCTGGAGGAGCGTGGTCAGAGGGCACCGTCATACCTAAGCAGGGCGACCACACTGTCTCTACTGGGCAAAACCCCAAGCCCCAGACTGGAAATGTCCATAGAAATGTGCTCCTGTCTGAAGCACCCTTTGGTTCCCGCCAGCTCTGGTTTTCCCAGAACTTTGTGTGTGTCAGGGAGGGTCCACCAGGACGACCAGTTCATCCAGGCTCTCATTATCTCCACCAGCCTTGCCCTGGGAAGGTGTTGATGGTGGCGAGAACCCCTGGACCCTGGCCTAGACCATGATATATCTGAAAAAGGCATTTTTGGTAACAACATTTGCTTTCGAGACAATCTAATTTCCTCTCTCTTATTGAGACAGTCACAAGTTGAGCTGGTCCATCGCATGTGTCTGCTTCAAGACCCTCTGGGCTTTTCTTTGCAGAGCTCCACAACAGTTCAACCTCTGTAAAAGCCTTTAAAGCTCTCAGGTCCTGAAACCCCTCCTGATCTAGCACCGAGTGTGTGATCCCTCCTTGGAGAGGACAGCTGTATGGTCAACCTATAGGGCTGATGGTGCTTGGACATTATCTTGATGGGTTTGATTTGGCACAGGCTAAACCCCTGCCTGCCCACGGTTAGCAGGTAGTATGGATTTAGCAGAGGAGCTGCAGTGACTGTAAAGTATTTGCAGTAGAAAAAAAAAAGCTACTACTGCAGTGTTTAACTGCAAAAAGGGAAATTACAGAGAAATGAGGAAGCCCCTCAGAATTAAGCAGCCGAACACCGGGATGAAATGTTTGCAGATGGAGTGGAAGCGGACTGAGGGTGCAAATGCAAAGCACTGGTTCAAAAAGGCCATAAAAAGGTTCCCCGGGGCAGCCAGAGCTAAACAGCAGGGTGAAAAAATGTCATTAGAAAAAAAGAAAATCTCCTGCAGAGGGTCCATGCCGTGTCCAAATGGGGAGGCGTGGAAGAGGTCGTGAACATGGCAAGCTGAATGCAAAAACCCGCTCGAGTGTGCGTGGAAAATTTTGGGGAACAACTCTCTAAAAGCTGAAAAATGAGCTAACAGGAACCAAAGCCCACAGTGAAGAGCTGCAGAGCTTCATGGTGTCGAATAAAAGTTGTTGTGCTGAATTGGATGGTGGTGAGGAGGTGCTGGCATCTCCTATGAGCTGTCCTTGTCCTGCTGTCCCACAGGGAGGTGGGCTGGAGCTGTAACGAGCCCCAGGGGGGTATGAAGATCTCCCCCAGTAATTATTCAGCTCCTCACGGTTGTAAAAAACCTGCCCAAGACCCAGATTGCCATCACCAAGAGATGGAGCATGGGGGTGACATCCGCGGTAGCTCATCCTCCGTCACCCACCCGGTGTCCTACCTGGAGGAGGCAGGGCGACGTGTGGAGGTTATAAAAGTGGGAAAGTTTCCAAGGCAGGGAAATTATCTGGACATTATTGAGCTCACTAACCCCACCTCCGTCTCACAAAACCCTCCAGCCACAAAAGCAGGGCGTGATTCAGAGCAGGTATCACGTTGCTCATTCCTTACCCCTGTCCCTTTCCCAGTGGCCTCTGCCAGCGATGGGGCACTGGGGCTTATGTAAATATATGTATATATGAAAAAAATGCACAACCCATTTAAAAAAAAAAAGAATATATATATTTGTATATAACACATGTTTCACAACACGTTTAAAAAGCGTCGCTGCTGTTACCAGGATATCTTCAGATACCTGTAGGAAATCCCCCGGTGGGTAGGACATCTCCGGATGACAGCCTGAGAAATACAAAAGAGGCCCTTTTCGGTGGTATTAAACCATGTCGTTAAACCTGAGATTACCTGGGGTCAGTTTGCATCGTGCAGGGTAAACATTTGTTCTTGCCGGGAAAGGATTGCCTTCATCTTTCCCTGCTTTTGTGAATGCTTTATCTGCGGGGTAATGAAGCAACAAAGTCTTTCTCTTGCTTTTTTCCTACCAAATCGGGTTTTTTACAGTCTTCTGACTGACTCCTCCTCCCACACAGGGTCGACGTCAAGAGCGCGTCCACCAGTTTCACAATAATCCCATTAACTCGCAACCGGACAAAACCCACAAAGCCGGCCCGAGCGGCGAGGCTGGGGCAGGAGGCATTTTTCAACTGGGTGGTTGAACCAAAATTTGGGAGGAAAACACAATCCCGGTCAAAGGGAGGTCAAAGCGAATAGTTTCTGTTGGGGTTTTTTAACCCTTGCCTATTTTGTTTTGCTTGCTTAAAAAAAAAAAAAAGTGAGTGTTTGGGTTTTTTTGTTGAAAAAGTGTCTTTTTGAAGTGAAAAGTCAAGTGCTTTGTGTCAGAAAAGGGAAAAGAGGAATACTTTGACACCTCCTGAGCCAACTACTCCATTTTGGAAGAAAAGAATAAAAATCTTCAAAAATTATGACACATTCTGGGAGCTGGGTTATTCCCCCCAAAATATCTCCACTCTCAGCCTCTGAGCAGCAGAACAACTCTTTGGGGGAAATCTTTCTCTCCATCAAACCCCGGTTCTCTGTGGTGCTCACCTGGCATGACTCAGCCTCCTTGGACGTTGTTGGCTGAATCCATGCCCCTGGGCTGTGAATGTCCGGATTAATCATTACACCATCGCTGGACTTCCTCCAAAGCAGCTCTTTTTCGGGATGCCCACCAGTGGGTTGGATGTGGCCACCTGGGTCAGGGTGGTGAGGGAGTAACCCTATGGGATGTGTACCCAGAAGATGAGTCCTGGATTGTCTCATGGACCAGCACAGCCATAACCAGGAGGAGATGCATTTGCTTATCCCGGCACCTTTGCTTATCCTAAGGCCACGTTTCATGCGGCATCTCGAGTATCTCAAGAGGGTATGTGGGCTCCTGGAGGGACCATCTCTTCCTTGTGGGTTTGCATGGCATGTGGTAGCAGTGTCTTGTGCAGGTCATGGCCAATGTCTTTCCCAGGACAGGCATTAAATTGTCCAAACCAAGCATCTGATGGGCCAAAGCAGGGAGGAGGAGACCCCCAAAACACCATGCACGCTCATCAACCAGATTGCTGAAGGAGGGAGCCCAAAGGGGTGAAGCTCTCTTCCTCCATCTACGGGCAACCAGGAGGAAGAACAGCTGCTACAAATTAATTTTTACATCACGTTTCAACCCAGCTGCCTTCTGGCAATGCTTGAGGAATTACCTTAACTCAGGAGTCCTTTCCTAATTGGGACAAAAAATAGAAATATTTTGGAGATGAAGGGGATTTCAGTGCTACAAGGGGCTGTCCTAAAGTGCTGCTCTTCCTCCAGGCTTCGTGCTGTGGAGAGCCTCGCATCACCAACCAGATGCTGAGATGCAGAGATGGGTTGCAACATCTGCGAAGTATTGCCTGGGAAGGGATGATGAATTTCTAGGAAATGATCCCAGAAAGTCTGGATGAGGCTCAGGCCAGTGGGGTATTAATCACCAGCTGGAACTGGGGCCATGGGACATGGGCACTCACCCCTGCCCACAGCCTGGGCTGGAGGCATCATCCATATGGATGCTGCTTGATCCAAGCCCACAATCCCCCAAATTTCCCTCCCCTCAGCACCGTTGTTGCTCCCCACCCCGATGCATCACCCCAGGAGCCAACCACAGAGGGGTCCCCGAGCCCAGACCACCCAGCCAGGAGCCCACAGCTCATTTGCCTAATGAGGAGCAGTTGGGGAGGCATCAGCGGGGAGGCTACTCCAGGGCTTTTGATGCTTCCTTGGAAAACCCCCATGGTTTCTCGGATGTCTTCGCTCAGCCGCAGCGTGCTGGTCAGGGTTTGCGGCTGGCATTGGCGTGCAGATGGGTTTGGGAAAGCTGACGTTAGTGACGGTGTGGTGACAGCGATGCCCACCCACCCGCTGCCCCCGTTGGGTTATTTTTAAGTCTCAGCCCCGCGAGCTAATCCTGGGAGGATGCTGGAGGGGTGAGACATCGGAATGTCGGCATCTTGCTGAGTGCACAGCCCCAGCAGTGTTGCAGAGGCTCTTTGGGGGCAATTTGTGTCGTTTAACAACTCCCGGCTGGCTGGCCAGGCTTTCTTGATACCCAGTGGAGAGAAAAAGGCGTTTCGGGGTCATGCACCCATGGAATCCCTTGAGATGCAGCTCTGGGGTGCATTGAGTCAAGTCCAGGATGCTCTGATTTTGGAGCTAGCCCTGTTCTGAGAAGGGGGTTGGACCTAAGATCTCCAGGGATCCCTCTCCTAGATTCTGTCTGATCTTATCCTGATGGACTTCAGGTAGCTACCTCAATGGAAGTGCCACCAAATCAGGTGGCTCTCCCAGAGTAGGTTTCCCATGGGGCTGGTGGAGGGGCAGCCCATCTCCTGTGCCCTCCACCGATGCTTGGAGGTCCACTCAGGTGAGATACACACCCCTGGGGACCTGGACCATGGCAAATGCATCCTCCCCTTCTGATCACAGGATGAGGGCATGCAGGAGGCTCTGGGGTGTCCAACAACTCCCCGAAAGACACAGCAATGCCCTTCTCTCCTGGTGTGGAAGCTGAGGTTGAAGAATCCTTTGCCCAAGGAGGACTTGAAGCTCTGCTAACTGAAGGTGGCCATCCCCTGAGCACCTCCCCCTCCTTGCAGCCTTTCTGCTTGGCCCTGCAAATTGCAGCGTGCAGCGACGGGATCATGCCAAAGAACCAGCTGCTCCCCCAGTAGTTACGACCTACTTTGCAATCCCATCCCAAGGTGCTCAGGCCCATTTGCTCGTTTGGGACTAGTTGGACTCGTTCAACAGGCCACGAGGAACAGTCGTCGTGCCAGGGCATTGCACCCGCACCCTATTTGCAAACAGGCCGTGCTGGCACACACGTGAGCATCTCGTCCTGCTGCCAGGCTGCAAAACACACTCCGTCACCAAAGCAGGAGAAGGAGAAGAACTGCATCTGGCTGGGGGTGGTGGAGATGTTCACCTAACGAAGGTCTTAAAAAAGGCATCGCATCCTCTTGCATCCTAGCAGAGGAGGTTTGCAGGCACCTGCCAGTGCTTGGCTTGCATCCCGCATCCTGGTTCTGGGCTCACAGCTTCACTAATGGCATCACAGGAGGTCTCAGGGGACCAGGACGACTGGTCCAGCAGTCCGGCCATGGGTGAGGTTGTGCAGAGAGGTTCATAGCCCAGGGGAACGGCTCATCAGGGACGTCCTTCCAAAATAAACCTGTTTCCAAATGCAGAGATGGTGGTAAATCCCCATCGTGAAGGACACGTAACAAGGTCCTTCCCAGTGTGGGTCCCAAATGGCCTCCACCTCCATCCATGCACTTGGGCTTCCACTTGGGCTCCATTCCCAATGGTGGCCAGCCAGCTTCCAACCCACTTACCCTAGTTTTGTTGAGAAAAGGATGAAAGGACGTTAAA
>VUYV01000466.1:89240-111449 GCA_008711295.1 Anarhynchus alexandrinus
GGCATGGACATGGGGACTCCTTGCTGCCACATCCCCTTAGCACCAGCAGAGGACTCTGCTGCAGCAGGGTTCAGCCCTGTTCAGGGCTAAATGGTTTCCCTATTAAAAATCAGGGCAGGATGCTGACCAGTTTTTCGCACTATGGGGACCGCAGTCTTCCATGCATCTTCCAAGGTCTCCTGCTAGTCATCCCACCATCTGGGATCTCCCCTGGAACCCCCCCATCCCCTTTTTTCCAAGTTCAAGGGTGGGAGCTTAGTGATTTGAGGGCACCTCAGGGCTCCCCCAGGATTTGGGGGCAGGGGGGACTGGAGTTGTGACATGATGCCTTTTCACAGCGGGTGGTGTAAACAGAGGAGCGGGATCTGGCAGGGGATCTCCCGCTCTACCACCAGCAGCATTAAATGCAGCTGCAAAACCCACCCAGTCAAGATGGGGGGTTTNTCATAGCAGAGGTGCTCCAGCCCTCGGATCATCCTCGTGGCTCTCATCTGGACACACTCCAGAGGTATAAGCACATATATGTGCTTATATACCTGGGCATGTGTGCATATACACGCATACGTGTGCATTCGCAGTGTGACGGTCCAGCTGCTCCCCAAAACCATGCACCAAGATGTTGGTGTTTAGCCAGTGCTTAAAATTGCAGGTATTTGGGAGAAAGAAAAAAAAAAGAAAGAAAAGGATATTTTAAACTTTCAGGCTTTCCTGAGCATTTATTTGCCAAGGAGTCTGCAAATATTGGTATGAAACCCGTGAAAGCCTTAAAATAAACTCCTCGCAAAGTCGGGTGATTGGTGTGTTATTTCAAACACCCACTGGTTTGGTTTCTTCCAAAGAAAATGCTGCCTTAGCCCCAGCCATTTGGGGGAATTTCTGCAATAATATCATTATTTTGCGGGATTTGGAAATCTCCTCCCTTTGTTTGAACACAATTCCAGTCTCCTGGATGGCTTTGGGGCACCATCTGTCACCTTTCCTCGCTCATCATTGAGGGTGCGATGGACGCCTTCCCAAAGCCAGCGCAGCCTGTAGCACAAGGGAAGTAGGTGTGGATTCTCTGATGTCTAATATAAAGGTTGAGCTGTTGGATGAGGGCTCCTTTAGCTCCTTCTCCTTTGCGTGGCAAGCTGTTTTCTATGAAACTCATAGGAGCTTAGTAGCACAGCGACTTTGTCCCTCTATGGAATTGGCCAACTAGATCAGAAATTACTTGGAGGGGCAGACAGCCTTGTGCCTTAGAAAACCAAGCCTCAAGGAGGAAAACCAGAAGAAAAATGAAGCCAGGACCCACTACTCCAAAAAGAAGTGGGTGTACCAAGTGGCTTGCAGTAACAACAATGCTTGCTGCCTGCTTTTGCCAGATTAAGGGTCTGCTTCCTAGAGAGGCGATATCGGGAAGGAAAAGCCCTGCACTTGGATGCTGGGAAGGTCTAGCAGAAGCACGCATCCCTCCAGCCCACGTGGCAGATTTGTTTGCTTGGCAGGAAAACCCTCAGTGCTCTTAACTTTCTCTTCCTGCTCCCAGTGCTAAAAGATATTTAGACAAAGTGGTTTGGGGTTGGGTTTTTTTTTCATTTGTTTCTCTGAAGTAAGTGCGCGATCTCCGCGTTCCCCATCAATGGATATTATTCTTGCTCAATTCTCATTCTTGGGTTTGAGTGACTCACACGAGCTACAAAGAAGTCACTGCAGGAAAAGCTTGGGCGTGATGCTGTAAAACCCATGAGCTAAAGCTATTCACGTGCGAGTCCTTCATCTGCATGGCATTCACTGCGGGGTGGGACTCCAAAACCCGGGCTGAAAATCAAGAGGGGGTTTTCAGAGAGTGTATTTTGGGATGACTAATTCAGCAATTTTGGGGCTTGCAGCTATTTCTTTGGCTTTATGCTTTTGAGTCTTCATGTTTCGGCAACTATAAGGGCTAGAAAGTTTTTTTAAAGAAACCAAAGCGGAGCTTTCTCCCATGGTGCAGGGGACCATGAAGTGCTTCTCCATCCCACACTGCAGGGCAGTGGGCACTGACCGTGTCTGCATCTGAAAGACGTTGCTGGAGATCAGATGCAGCGAAAAGGCACAAAACTAGTTTGAAGGCTGGAGAAATCAGCCTCGGGACGAGAGCGAAGGAATGAGAGCTGCTCAGATTATCGCCAGGCAGATTTCAAGGTAACTTGATCACAGTTTGTAATAAATCCATCAACTGAGATGAGTGTGTCCTAAAAGACTCGTTATGTCGGCAGAAAAAGGCACAGCAAAAGCCAGGCTGGGGAGCAAGCAGCAGATAAATTGCAAAGGAAGAGAAAATATGTACTTTTTCATGGGGAATTTGGTTACATTTGGGAAACCTTCTTCTCCTGGTGTCTGTAGCGGAAGGTGAGAAGCCTCTGAGAACAAGAGGTTTCACTCCATGTGTTGGTTTGGTGGCTCCATGACGTGAAGTGATGCAGATAAAATGCGCTCTATGGGATTGAAGATTAACTAGAGATTTGGGTACGTTTAGGAAACCTCCTTCTCCTGGTGTCTGTAGCGGAATTTGAGAAGCCTCTGAGAACAAGAGGTTCCACTCCATGTGTTGGTTTGGTGGCTCCATGACGTGAAGTGATGCAGATAAAATGCGCTCTATGGGATTGAAGATTAACTAGAGATANTCAGGAGAAGCTACCCATGTCCATGGAGACACAACCAAAAAGACTGGCTATTGGATTCGTCATGCTACTAGGGTTTTTTTGGCCCCTGCTGTGACCATACAGCTCTCTCTGCACTTGGGTTTTGGCAGAATGGGTGGTGCCAACCCCCTGCAAGCATTGANCCAGGAGAAGCTACCCATGACCATGGAGATACAACCAAAAAGACTGGCTATTGGATTTGTCATGCTACTAGGTTTTTTTGGACCCTGTAAAGCCCTGCTGTGACCATACAGCTCTCTCGGCACTTGGGTTTTGGCAGAATGGGTGGTGCCAACCCCCTGCAAGCATTGAATTCAATAGACATTAGGTGGAGATTCACAAAGGAGGTTTTGCTTGGCAGATGGATTCCAGGAGCAGTGGTGTCTTGTGGGGCATTTTCTACCCTGCTTGAACCTTTGCCAGACCTTTAAGGGGTAAATCAGAAGTTTCGGGTCAGCCTGTCGCAGTTATGGGGCAGTGCTGTAAGGGTCTGCAGTGCAGTGCCCATGGGCACGCTGCAAGGAGCTGCACAACCCCACCGGGGATGAGTTAGAGGGAGGACTTAAGACCTGCTCGGTGACTTTTGAGGTCCAGAGGTTTGCTCTGACCATCTATAAGGGCCCATCCTGAGGCGTACTAGGATGCTCCAACCTGTTTCTGCAGCAAATTCTGATACAATTGACTTGCTCCTCCATGTCTTCCTGTATCTAAGAAGCAAAGATGTGGGAACTGGGATTTCTGGAAAAAGGGAGACAGCAGCAAGAGAAAGCGAAACCCTCCCCAATGAGCTGCTGGGTTTGGGGGTGCTCCAGCAGCCCTCTCCATCTCAGCTCCATCTCACCCTGCCCAAGGATGAGAAGACCTGTCTCTTGGGGTGACCAGCTCTTCCATGGACTCCTACAGCAGTTTAGATGCTGGAGGTATCTACTGCGGAGTTCGTGTGTGGACAGCTGTATCTGGAGCTTGAAACATGCCTATGTCATTCAACAACCCAGTTTCTATCCCCAGTATCCCCTCTTCTTTGTACACATCGGAGATGGCAGAAGAGTGCTCATAGTAGAAATAAATTTATTCACTATAAGAAATCTGAGGTGTCTGCATGTTACAAAAATAAAAATGTACAGGCATTGTCACAAAACCCACTTTTTTTTTTTTAGTATAAGTTAGTGCTTTTACAAACAAAAAAAAAATCTATATATAAATTTCCAGTTGGTACCTCTCCAACCGCTCTCAATCTGAACAGTGTCGTTAGCTTGTGCGGGACCGGGATGACAGAGGGACCTCCCCTTGATGGGACCGGCAGTATTGCCTGAGGCGGTGGTTTGAAACTGGCTGATGTCAGCTCAGAGAAAGGTGGGATCACCGAGCAGGACCGCAGGAGTGAACTTTGAGCATATTTTCGTTGAATTATTCAGAGCACGTAATTTGGTGTTCACGCTGCTTTTTGGCAAGTGTGGGAGACCAGGCAAGACCTGGCCTGGAGTTATGTTTGTACCAGTTCAGCGCTTCGGTTGAATTAATTTCTGCCAATTATTTGTCTCGCCCTGGTGACCACGCTGTGACCCTCCCCATAAAGCCAAGCTCCCTTCACAGGCACAAGGAGAAAAAGCTGCTGCCACGGTGCAACTCCTATCTTAACCCAACCCTGTCCTAAAAGTTCACTCAAGGATGAGATGAACCACCCTACAAATGTCCTATTTTTCTTTGCCGATGATGTTCAGGGCTGAGCAGTCCCATCCTTTGCCTCTTGTGGCTGTGACATTGTTGGTTGGTACATGAGCCCTCCATGGGACCATGGCTCCACCAAGCCGGGACCACAAGAACTTCCCAGTTGACCCTGAACCTCTCAGTTGCCCTTGGAGGAACTCAGCCGGTTACATGGTAGTGTGTCTTTATCTCCACCAAGCCACTTCATAGGAAGGAGGGATGGGAGAAACTAAGAAGAGGTCTGAGAAATTGGTCTAAACCAGGATCAAAAGTGTTTATCTAATCCTAAAATAGAGCCAGGGCTGCTTTTACAATATATGACTCGTCCAGTGCTGCAGCACAAGCAATTTTCATTTTTGGGGTGAGGAATCAGCATCCTCGTGGCAAGACTGGGCAAGGAAACGAAGGGCCTGGGCTCTCAGCTCTCTAACCCAGCAATTACAGGGAGAAAGACCAAGCGGACCTTCTGGTGAAGTGTTTTGTGGATATTTTCTCCGGTTTACTTTGAACTGTCCCGGTTGATGTGGGATCCAAGGCCAAATCCAGACAGGACCGGGGCTAAGCTTAGCACCACGTTTACCGGTATGGCTCCTAAACCCAGGGTTGAGCGCTGCCAAATTTTCCAGGGAAGGTCTGCACTGTCGGTAAGGGTTACGCTGACTGGTTCCAGTGGAGCATTGGGATTACTGGGATTATAAGGAGACCAAGCAGCGGCATCTGGGCAGTATTTTGGGTCACAGCAAGCTGCTAAAGGTCACAGAGGGCTGTCACCTCTGAGCAGCAATGAGGACGTGGCAGCACTAAGCCAAAGGGATGAGCAACAGTCTTCGCTTCTTTACTGGAAACATGAGTCACTAGAAAGGGGGTTAAAAACAAGACATGAAGAGCTAACCCTGAATTTTAATGAGCTGGAGATCATTATTAAAGTCAACACCCAAGGGAAAGCTATGGGTTCCTAAAAGCTTTTCAAGGGTGAACATTGCAGCTGGGAAGCACTAATGGGTCTTTTGGAAGACGTGGACCCCACTGGAGAAGCCTACAGGGGACCTGCTTGATGGTACCACTAAACTCCAGTGGGATGGTACCAGTGCGCTCCAGTGGGATGGAGGGTCCACCAGCACCCTTTTTAGTGGGAAGCCAGCCCTTGGACAGGAGCTGGGAGTCCCCTCCTGGCTCTGCCAGCAGAGGCCCGGGGCTTGAAGCTGGGAGAACATTTCTTCAGGGATGCAAAGCTGTGGAAGACTCTTTCCCGCTGCGGGTGGTCTTTGCACTTGACATTTTCATCAACTTTTTTATCAAAACCACAGCTGCCACTCCTCATCGACCGAAAGCCTCTCCTCCCTTGCCAAGGCACAGAGAAACCCCTGATACCTCTGTGCCAGGCAATCTGGAGAAAGGCAGATGGATTTCTTCTGGGGGACCTTTCATACACAACCTTTCTGCTTTAGAAAATGATCGAAGACATTCAGGGCGTGATTTTTTTTTTTTTTAGCAGATTTGGCTACCATGATAGAGGTCACCCAGCCTCACTGGCGGAGAGACGCCGTTCAGCCTTGAACAGAGAGGCAGGCTTGGACAAAGAGGCAGAGTTACGGGGTTTGTGTGTATAACCACAGCAGCGTCTTCCTGAAAAAATACGTTTGAAAGCGCCAAGCAGAGGAGCGCGTTTAACACGGCTCACGCTGAAGTGCGTGCCAGCCAAGGCACCGCCAACACCAAAAGTCTCAGATGCTGAAGCATCCTGACCTCCCTTCACACCTGGGATAAACCCTTCCGTCTCAGAGACGGTGCTGGCCATGCCGGAGCAGAGCTAGGATTTCACATCCTTGGATAACGTGTTTGTGTTGTTACTGGTTTCCAGGTGACTGTTGGGCACGATTCCCAGCGCCACTTCATTTTGAAGCTTCCACGGCATTTTGTTGCCCGCAAACTTCATAAATCGTTGTCCTGCTAAGAAATACAAAATGGGATCCAAGCAGCTGTTGGTGCTAGCTAGGGGACGGGTCACCTTATAGGCTAAATTGATGGCATTGAGGGTCTGACAGCTTAAGTCCCAGCTCCGGAAGGAGTAGTACAAGGTACGAGTGACGTGGAAAGGAAGAAAACAAACAATGAAGACCACCAAGACTATGATTATCATCTTGACTGACTTCTTTTTGGATCGGGACAGCCGGGAGATCCCCCGTGTTGGCTGCAGCAGCCTCCGGGCCATCAGGCAGTAGCAGATGATGATGATGAGGAAAGGGATGCAGAAGAGCAGCACCAGCATCACTGAACTGTAAATGACAAACTCGCCAAAGAGGTCCTTGCTGGACGTGTCGTGGCAGGTGATGGTGTCGCGCTTCACGCTGGTGGTGACAAAGAAGAGCACGGGTGACTGGCACACGACGGTCACCACCCACACGATGACTGACACCCTCCGGGCGTAGCGAACGTGTCCCCACTGCAGCGACTTCAGCGGGAAGCAGATGCCCAGGAACCGATGGATGCTGATGCAGAGGAGAAAAAGGATGCTGCAGTAGAGGTTGGTGTAAAACAAGAAGCGGACGATCTTACACAAGCCCACGCTGAAGGGCCAGTTGTCCCCCATGGCATAATAATACACCAGGAGGGGCAGGGAGACCACGTAGAGCGTGTCAGACACGGCCAGGTTGAACATGTACGTGGTGGAGGCATTCCAGGTCTTGATCCTGAAGATGAAGGCGTAGAGGGCCAGCAGGTTGAGAAAGAGCCCCACCACGCACACGATGCCGTAAGAGACGGGCAGCAGGATATACTTGAAGTCCTCATCAAATATGCACTTGTAGGCATCATCTCCTGTGCCATCTGGGTCCAAGGAGCTGTTGATGACTCTGGTCCAGGCTGGAGGAGTTGTTAGGTTCGCCATCACCCTGGGGGGAAAGCAAAGAGGCTGTAAGGACCCAGAGATGGGGAGTCCCTGGAAGAGGTGGGTTAGACAAGAAAACCCCAGTGCCACAGTGCTGCAACACATTGCGTGGTCCATGCTGTCGTCATTACTATATTTGCACCCTCTCCTTCCGTCAAGGTTGCTGTCAATGCTTGGCTGTGTCTATCCAAAAGCCACCTGCAAGCACAGCTCGCTGTCTGGCAGGCAGTGCCATCTTAGGGCAGGTGACTCAAGAGGTGGTAGTGCGTGCCTTGTGCCAGCACATCGCATCCCCATGAATCACAGACTGGTCAGGGTTGGAAGGGACNTAATGACTCGAGAGGTGGTAGTGCGTGCCTTCTGCCAGCACTTCGCATCCCCATGAATCATAGAATCACAGAATGATCAGGGTTGGAAGAGACCTCTGGAGCTCACCAAGTCCCACCCCCTGCCAGAGTAGGGGCACCTACAGCAGTGGCACAGGACGGCGTCCAGGCAGGTTTGGAATGGCTCCAGAGGGGGAGACTCCCCCACCTCTCTGGGCAGCCTGTGCCAGTGCTCTGCCACCCTCACAGGAGCGAAATTCCTCCTTATGTTGAGACGGAATTTCCCACGTTCCAATTTGGGCCCATTGCCCCTTGTCCTGTCACTGGGCACCACTGAAAAGACTCTGGCCCCATCCTCTTGCCACCCACCCTTTAGATATTGATCAGCACTGATGAGATCCCCTCTCAGCCTTCTCTTCTCCAGGATGAACAGCCCCAGGGCTCTCAGCCTTTCCTCATAAGGGAGATGCTCCAATCCCTCAATCATCTTGGTTGCCCTACGCTGGACTCTCTCCAGCAGTTCCCTGTCCCTCTTGAACTGGGGAGCCCAGAACTGGACACAGTGCTCCAGATGTGGCCTCCCCAGGGCAGAGTAGAGGGGGAGGATGACCTCCCTGGACCTGCTGGCCACACTCTTCCCTATGCACCCCAGGAGACCATTGGCCTTCTTGGCCACAAGGTCACATTTCTGGCTCGTGGGCAACCTGTTGTCCCCCAGGACTCCCAGGTCCCTTTCCACAGAGCTGCTCTCCAGGAGGTCAGCCCCCAACCTATACTGATGTATGGGGTTATTCCTCCCCAGGTGCAGGATCCTACACTTGCCCACGTTGAATTTCATTGGGTTCCTCTCTGCCCAACTCTCCAGCCTGTCCAGCTCTTGCCAGACGGCGGCACAGCCTTCTGCTGCGTCACCCACTCCTCCCACCTTCACGTCACCAGCAAACGTGCTGCGGGTACACTCTGTCCCCTCACCCAGGTTGTTGATGAATATATTGAACAAGGCTGGACCCAGTACTGACCCCTGAGGAACATCGCTAGCTACAGGCCTCCAACTAGACTCCACGCTGCTGATCCCAACCCTCTGAGCTCTGCCATTCAGCCAGTTCTCCATCCACCTCACTGTCCACTCATCTAACCCACACTTCCTAAGTTTACCTATGAACATCAGGAGGCCCCTTTGATTACCCCAAGGAAACCAAACCTTTCCAAAGAGAGCACGTTCTCCGCCACAGGGGCTCTGCCTGGGTTTGCTACTGCTGCTGGGTTTTTAATGGCAAGGGTTTTGCTTCTGTTGGGGCTGATGGTGGCCATCACGCTGGTCCTGCTTCCTGGCCTTGAGACCTGCTCTTCCAGCATCGCCGCCACCAGAAAGCCTTGTGCAAAGCTGCTTTAGGCATGGGAATGACCAGCTGAGATGAGAAAAATGGACTCGAAAGAGTCTCTGCAGACACGCAGAGTCTGGCACTGTCTGTATCCGGAGAGACAAGGGCCCTTTTGTGTGGCGGGGACAGCCCACGACCCAGCCGACACATGATCGCTCAGCAAGCCCATCAGCCAGGAATCAAATGAAAATGCGTTTGCCTCCCTTCCCGTAAAACAAGCCCGTTTGATCTCAGGGGACACAACGTGCTGAGCCCCGCGCTGCTGTACCCTGTCACGGGGAACCCGCGGAAACGGGGTTATAGGGAGAGGAATCCAGCACGGGAGCTTAGAGATCGGGAGGAGACTGCAGGAGAAAGGGTTTGGGTAAAGGTGTCCTTTGAATGAGCATGTGGGATAGGCCCTGACCCAAATCTCGCCATGATTTTGGGTGGAAAAGAGCAATACCAGCCTTCTCAGCTCAATGGTTCAGCTCTAACCTGATGCCACCATGCCACGGGATGGTGTGGGTATGCCCTTTCTTGCGAACAAGCACCATTTTGACCCAGGTCTATCCTGCACCTATCTCCACTTCAGATCCTGCAAGGAAGGAGGCAGTGAAGGTCTCCTAGAAGTTGCCAACATGGATGATTTCTCACCAAAGTGAAGCCCCACAGCATTAAAAAGCACCGTGACAACTCACAGTCAATGGAGAAGGGGTGAAGTGATCCCTCCAGCCCATCACGTGGGGATAACTCCAGCCCTTGCTCCAGGGACTGGATCAAACAGCCTACCCAATGTGGCATGGACACGATCCCCACCGATGTTCCCTCCGTTTCGCTGCTTTTCCCCTCGGAGCAGACCACAAGCAGCGCTGGCTGAGGCTCACACTTCCCAAGGACATGGGCAGAAACCACACACACGCTCACACCCTGAATAATCTGCAACAACTGCAAAACCCCAAATATAATTTTGGGAACCACTCTGTGATGAACATGGGGAGCCAGGAACATCTCGCTCTGTCTTTGCCCCTGGATTTTGCTTTTTCTGCACCCGGTTCAGCTTTGGTCCCATCACCCTTCATCCGGTTTCCCTCAAGTCCTCAGCAACGGGGTTTGTCCCTGCGGAAGGAGAGGGTTAATAGTGCTTGGGCAGGTGGTAAAACACTTTCCAGCTGCGCTTCTCCCAACTTCTTCCTTCCCTCTGAGCTTTGCAGATCTGTGGCCAACAAGACAGAGGTTGCTCGCAGACCCGGCAGCCGATTAAACAGGTCAGACAGGCCACCGTGACTGGGAGAAGCCACACAAGGGGCCCTAAAAGGCACACGGAAGGGTTACAGAGCTCCAAAGCCTTCAGCCTTGCACGTGGTTTCTCCATGCCTCTACATCTACATCCCTTCTGTCCCCTGTGGGCAACCCATCCATCACCCAGCTCTGAAGCACCGATGGGGGCAAGATCACCTCATCTTCCAGCCCACCTCCCCGCAGGCTCCTGTGACCCCAGCTAGAAAACATAACGAGGCATTTGAAACCCATCAGTAAGTCAAAGTGGGGAATCTCCTCCAGCGTGCGGGGCAGCACGGGCTGCCCTGGGCCATTCCGCAGCTGCCGATGTGCCGAGATGCACATCTCCATCTTCCGGACAAGGAGCAAACAGGGCTCTCTGGTTGCCTTGAATGGGGTAATCACGGAGACAAAACCCCGCTCACAAGGCAGCCTTGTCCTTGTTGTCGTGCTCTCCCTTCTTTTCCTTCTGGAAATGCAAAAGCCTTTCTTTTTTCATTTTTTTTTTTTCCCTACTTTTGCCCAGAATCCCCAGGACAAAACCTGCTGTGTCTGTCGGGGCTGTGGCCGCGGTCCACCCCCTCGCCCCCGGCCCCGTTGCATCCGCAGTGAGCCAGACAGAGAGGACACAGCCAACCAAGGCCGGCGAAGGCACAAAAGCTGGCAGCTGCCCTTTCCTCTGCCTACGGGGCGGATGACACGAACGCCAGCTCTTACAGTGACGCATCGAGCCCCCGCTGGGGACGAGGGGAGGCAGAAAGCAACAGCCATCCCTGAAGATGCCAAGCAGGATAAATACTTCTACGACTACCAAAAGCAAACCCACCATGATTCTTTGGTGAGGACCACCTGCATCTGCTTCATCGGCTGTCCTGGCCCTTCCTGGGGTCAAGGCAGGAGGTTTTTTTTTCTTTGGCGTTGAACGCAGGTGACCATGCACAGCTTTTTAGGTGCCCTCCAGCCACCCGTGCACAGCAAGGGCATCGCCCTGACCAGCTTCCTCCATGCTAGACCACGCGTTGGGTCTGGATGAACCCGGTTGCAACGGCTGGCCCATCTCTCTCTTTGCAGCATGGCCTTGGACCTGTTTATCCCATGGGACATGTTTTTTTTTCCCCCCAGAAAACAGGTACCATTGGCTCTAGTGGATGAAGAGGAGGTAGGAGGAGGAGATGAAGATGGGAGAGGAGCCCTGTGATGAGAGGAGTCCAGGCAGATCGGTGTTGCAATCCTGGCAGCCACGTGCCCTCAAATATATATATCCACAGGCATGTGCATGTGATGCCGGCATCCCAAAACGCTCCCGTAACAGTATCTACCGCGGCCGGACAGGGGATATTGAGATGAGTCAATATGGGGAAGGAGGGGGCTGTCATCGGAGAAGGTCATGGGCGGCCCAGGGACGTGAAGCGCCCGGGGCCAGCACAAGGGGACCATGCGTTGGACGCAGAATCACCGAGTAAAGGCCTTTAATCCTGATTTCTGCCCCATTTTTCAGCATTCCCGGTGCCATCCCAGCGGTCACCATCCATCCCACCCTGTTTTGCGCTTGGGAACCTGCCAGCAGAAGCAAAGTCACGAAAGCAAACAAAGCGCAAACAAATCACGGCTGCGATGAATGCCTTTTCATGGGGGAGGGTGTGGTGTGATGAGGTTTAATTGACCTTCCCAAATAATTAATGTGGATTAATTTACCGGCAGGACCTCACGGAGGCAGCCCTTCGTTCTGCCGGCGCAAAGCCCTGGGAAATCAAACCCACGCGGGGCGGACGCACCGCCTGTGACCACAGCTCCCATCATTTTGCGCCAGAGGTGGAAACCACGATCCATTTGCTGCATCTTCCCCACCGACTCCTTCGCGACAGACACAAGGAGAGCGTGGGTGTTTTCCCTGCCCTAATTCATAGGCGTTTAGCAGACTCATCAAAATCCTCGCTCCGGATCGGGAACTACTCGAGACGCTGGGAAGCGAACAACCCTGGCAGCGTTTTTCCTCTCCTTTGGGACCGTGGTTGAAACCCTCTGCAACCGAAAGCAAACAGGAGACGCGTTCAGACGCTACCGAGCCCGTCCGGTTGGAAGACGTGAGATGGGACCAGGCTGAAATCTGAGCCTGGCCAAACCGCCTGGATTTCATCTGCCCTTTCCATTTAGCTCCTTTCTGCCACGGTGACCTTCAGTGCTTTTCTCCTCCGGGCTGGCTCTGGCCACCAGCGTGGGCTGAGGACATCCCCATCCATCCCAGCAATGACCCAGCAATGTGCCCTTGTTGCCAAAAAGGCCAATGGAATCCTGGGCTACATAGGGAAGAATGTGGCCAGTAGGTCGAGGGAGGTCATTCTCCCCCTCTACTCTGCACTGGTGAGGCCACAACTGGAATACTGTGTCCAGTTCTGGGCTCCCCCGTTCAAGAGGGACAGGGAACTGCTGGAGAGAGTCCAGCGTAGGGCAACTAAGATGACTGAGGGATTGGAGCATCTCCCTTATGAGGAAAGGCTGAGAGCGCAGGGACTCTTTAGCCTGGAGAAGAGAAGGCTGAGGGGAGACCTTATTACTGCGTACAAGTATCTAAAGGGTGGGTTGAAGGAGGATGGAGCCAGACTCTTTTCAGTGGTTCCCAGTGACAGGACGAGGGGCAATGGGCACAAGTTGGAACATAGGAGGTTCCGTTCAAATATACGGAAAAGCTTCTTTATGGTGAGGGTGACAGAGCAGTGGCACAGGCTACCCAGGGAGGTGGTTGGAGTCCCCTTCACTGGAGACTTTCAAACCCCGCCTGGATGCAGTCCTGAGTGCTGTGCTCTGGGCAATCCTGCTTTGGCAGGGGAGTTGGGCTGGATGATCTCTAGAGGTCCCTTCCAACTCTGAAATTCTGTGATTCCGTCCCGGTCCCACCATCCGCATCGCTCCCCGGTGCTTCTCTCTGGCGATCCCAAGGCAAGATAACTCCAAGATATATTTCCAAGATACCCAAAAGCAAAGTTTAAGCGGCTTAAGGGGCTTCACCCATCTCCCTGCCCGGAGGTCCAGGCAATGCCCTCTCTTTTATCCACCGTGAGTCTGACCTACCCCTTCCTCCATCCCCAAAATAGCCAGAAACCCTCATTCTTCCCCAAATGAGCTTGCAAAGAATCCATGTTTCTATTTTTTTGCCCCCAAAAAGCACCTCAGAGGGCATCGGTGGCTCCACTCTGCGCTGGCAGAAATGGAGCTGCTCCACCAGAGCATCCCCGTGCCTCAGTTTACCCTCATCCCCATGGGCTGAGAAGCAGCAGAGTTAAATTTGTTTCCTCCGTGAAAAGTATTTTTTTGGGGTGAGTTTCAGTTTCCCAGAGGGTTTTTTGGTCACTTGACCCAAGCTAAAAAGGGAAGAGGGAGTTTGGATAAAAGATATATAAAAGATATAATGATTCTATGATTCTATGACTTCAAGAGAACTTTATGACTTTGTCTGTAGCTTAAATAAAATGTTTCGTTTTGAGCCAAATGACTTTTTTTTCTGGGAATTTCTGGTTTCCCCCAAGAAACTCCCTGAATTTCTCCTTGAATCAATCTCCTTTCCAGCCTCCGCTTCCCAGGCGGTACCAAAACCTCCCGCTTTTGTCCACGCCACGAGAAGTCAATCCGGACTAACCGAAGCTGTGGCTTTAGGGTGAATTAGATAAAAGCATTAAACCCATCGGTGCCGGCGCTCGTGCATAATTAAAGCCGCCTTCATTCGGTTGAACCTGACTGAGTTCCCAGCACGGCGGGTCTCCGGGGACGGATCCTGCTGGAAACAAATATCACCCTGGCCAATATTTAATCCCTTCATCGCCAGATCTAACATTTCCCTTCCTTCTGCTGCGAAGGGGATGCTCCCTGCGTGTTTTTCCTCCTGCATCCCTACATCACCCGCCCTCCGGGAGACCCTGTGGGGTTGAGGGCAGATGACATCCTATTTGAGCCTCGAAACCCCGATTTTTATTTATTGGAGGGGGGAAATGGGGCGCTCGCATCCTTTAGGCTTCCTGGGGATGGAATCATAGAATCACAGAATCATAGAATGGTTTAGGTTGGAAAGGACCTTGAAGATCATCGAGTTCCAACCCCCCTGCCATAGGCAGGGACACCTCCCACCACACCAGGCTGCCCAAGGCCACGTCCAGCCTGGCCTTGAACACCTCCAGGGATGGGGCCTCAACAACCTCTCTGGGCAACCTGTGCCAGTGCCTCACCACCCTCACAGTGAAAAACTTCTTCCTAATGTTCAGTCTAAACCTACCCTCTTCCAGTTTGAAGCCATTCCCCCTCGTCCTATCACTCCATGCCCCAGTAAAAAGTCCCTCCCCAGCTCTCCTGTAGGCCCCCTTTAGGGACTGGAAGGCCGCAATAAGGTCTCCCTGGAGCCTTCTCTTCTCCAGGCTGAACAGCCCCAACTCTTTCAGCCTCTCCTCAGAGGAGAGGTGCTCCAGCCCTCGGATCATCCTCGTGGCCCTCCTCTGGCCCCGCTCCAGCAGGTCCATGTCCTTCTTCTGTTGGGGCCTCCAGAGCTGGATGCAGTACTCCAGGTGGGGTCTCACGAGAGAAAGAAACCCCGTGGAAAGGAACCCCGTGCTGGTTTTTATACCAGCAATTTGACTTTGGTTCTGTGTTCCAAGATCGTTCGGTGCCCACCGGAGGAAGCGATGGTTGGACCGGGAGAAGAGTGGGGGATCAGTTTCTGGTTGATCACCTGCTTTTTGGTAGTTCTGTTTTACCCTACAAACCCCCATATCCAGGAAAAGAATGACATTTCCACAGAGCCCTAACAGCCTCCTGCCCAAACCGAGGGAGTCACCCATCAACACCACAACCCCCTGTGGCAAAACCAAACGCACTCTGGGAGATAACCAGCATCCGAGACCGGGGATAACGCAATTATCGGGCTCCACCAATGACACCGGCAGTTACAGCAAAGCCGAAGCAGCACCAAACCCCAGAAAACCCCATGCTGGGCGGACTTTGGGGAATAATTTGTTCTTCTATAAGGAGCATCCCATGGGAGCAAAAGGGTCTGTGTTTCACGGACCGGTTCCCGTTAAGGCTTTAACGGGTGATGAGCAGCATTGAGGAGGGACGGCGGCGCGGCCGGCAGCACGCTCCACTGCCAGCAAACTATTCATGGCTTTGGCTTTATGTCAATAACCCGAGATAAAAATCGCATGGGGCAGAGAACAGGGTGAAGCCACTCGGTGCCAGGACAGTCGAAAATACTTCTCAGGGTTTTATAACCCGCTAAGCCCCAGGATGCGGCGGCGCCCCGGGGCTCAGCAGCGTATTTAGGGGTCTCCCCCTTCACCCCGGAGCTCCTCAGCTCATCGGCCACCGAGGCCAAAGGCCAAAGTTCCCTTTGCTTGGGTATAAGCGAGGAAGAGGAACTCGGGGCACGTGTCCGGCGGTAACAAAAAGGCCCAATTTTGGCAGCCGCGAGCCCGGCGGAGGGGGCACCGTCCCCCAGCGCCGGGGGAGTGGGGTTCGCTGCTCCCCGCCTCATGCACAGGAAGGCAGCGGGTTGCCAAATGGGTTTTGCAATAAACCGATAAGAAAACCGAAGCAGAAAGAGAAAATAAGACGTTTCTCCCAGAAAGTCGCCCCTGCAGTGATGCCACCCCCCGCCCAAGCTCCGGGGGAGGCGGCGTTTTTGGGGTTGGGAGGAGGCAAAGGGTTTGAAACCAGAGCCTCCCCGATCCCGGTGCAAATTAAAACACCCCCAAAATAAACGACGCGGGGACTCCTAGCATGCAAAGAGGCGGAAAAAACCCAAGCTGGAGTAAAGCAGGGAGGCAGCTCCATGGTTTTCACCAGAGGTGTGTCCAGGAAAACCCCGACAAACAGCCAGCGGATTCCCCCGGGAAGGGAGAAACCGAGCGGCAAAAGAGATTATTGGGAATTAATGCATAAACAATCCAATAATTCAGGCAAAGAGGAGCAAAGGGAGCTCAGATTTCCTCGAGTGCCCGGCTTGAACCGTCCACGCCGGCACCAGCCCATGCCAGCACCTCGCTGCCCACCGCTGCTCCGACCACCCCGTCTTTGGGTCAGTTTGGGACGTTTTGGGGGCAGTTTTAGCGGCAGTATATGGGGTGTGAGCTGCCCCCACACCGAGGAGGGGAATTAGGGTTCGGCTCTGCCCTCGCAGCGCCCCGCTCCCTGCTTTGGGTGTGTGGGGACCCTGTGTCACCCGTGTCACCCACCCAGCAGCAAGAGCCACCCCCGTGTGTGTGTGTGCTGAGGGGTCTGTGCATGTTCCCGTCACCCGTGTATGTGTGTGTGTCCACCCGTGTGTGTGTGTGTGTGTGTAGAGGGGTCCGTGCATGTCCCCGTCACCCATGTACGTGTGTGTGTGTGTGTCCACCCGTGTGTGTGTGTGCAGAAGGGTCCGTGCATGTCCCCCCCACCCGTGTGTATGTGTGCACAGCGGTGCGTGCGTGTCCCCCCCACCCCTGCGTGNCCCCACACCCGTGTGTGTGTGTGTGTGTGCGCACAGAGGGGTCCGTGCATGTCCCCCTCACCCATGTACGTGTGTGTGTGTGTGTCCACCCGTGTGTGTGTGTGTGCGCAGAGGGGTCAGTGCGTGTCCCCCCCACTCATGTGCGTGTCCCCCTCACCCGTGGCCGTGGCCCCCCCACCTCTGCGTGTGCCTATGTGTGCGCAGAGGGGTTCGTGCACGTCCCCCCCACTCATGTGCCTGTGTGTGCGTGTCCCCCCCACCCGCGTGTGTGCGCACAGGGGTCCATGCGTGTGTCCCCCCCGCCACGTACGCGTGTGTGCGTGTCCCCCCCACGCGTGTGTGTGTGCACAGGGGGTCCCGTGCGTGTCCCCCCAACATCACCCCCGCCGTATACCCACTCCCACCCCGTCCACGCGTTGCACCCCCGTCCCCCGGGGGTCGCCCCCGTCCCGTCCGGTCCCGCACTGTCGCACACCCTCCTGCGTGGGCAGGACACGCACCCACCCACACCTCCTCCCCCCCCGCTCACCGGGCGATGCTGAGCCGGGCGGCTCCGTGCCGGTGGTCCCGCTTCGGTTCAGGCGGGCGGCGGAGGCAGCTCCATGCCCGGGGGGGGTCTGTCCTTCCCCACCCCCGTGCCCGGTCCCGCCGCGTGTGAGCCCGGCAGCGGGACGAGGCGGGGGGGGAAGGACGGGCGTGGGACCGCACCGCCCTCCCCGGGGTTGGGAACGGGGCAGGACTGGGACAGGACCGCCCTCCCCCGGGGTTGGGACCGGGGATGGGAACGCCCCTCCCCACCACCTCCCCCTCGGGGATGGGACCGGGACAAGAACCCCCCTCCGGGGTTGGGATCGGGGATGGGATCAGGGATGGGACCGGGACAAGATCCCCCCTCCGGGGATGGGATCAGAGATGGGACCGGGACAAGACCCCCCCTCCGGGGGTGGGATCGGGGATGGGACCGGGACAAGACGCCCCCTCTGGGGATGGGATCAGGGATGGGACCGGGGTCAGACACCCCCCTCCCGGCGCTGGGACAGGCGCTGGGACCAGGACAGGACCCCGACTGCTCCCCCCTTTCCCCCACCGGGGATGGGAACATGGATAGAACCGGGGATGGGACCGAGGTTAGGGCCAGGACAGGAGCCCCCCCCTCCCTCCGGGGGTGGAAGCATGGATGGGATCGGGACTGGGACCGGGATCGGAGACCCACCGCTCTCCCCTTCCCCACGGGGGATGGGAACTGGAGCTGGAATCGGGGCTGGGGCCAGGACAGAAGCCCCCCACCTTCGGGGATGGGACCAAGGATGGGACCAGATTAGGGCCAGGACAGGAGCCCCCCCGCTCCGGGGATGAGATCAGTGCTGGCTCCCCTGGGGAGTGCCCTGGTGACCCCCCCTGGCATCCCGGGGTGCCCCGGTATCAGAGCCCACAGTCCCTTACCTGGTCTGTGGAGCAGCCACCCGGGGGTGAGAGGGTCGCAGGACCAGTTCTGGAGGGGGAAAAGTGCTTCTGAACCAGCTGCATGAGCTCTCTTTGGGGCTTCAGCCATGGCCACCCTGATGTGGGACACTGTCCCACCATGGGTGACATCAGGCTCTGCCCCATCAAGCCCAGGGAGGGTATCAGTGCACCTCAGGTGATGCCCCACAGGACATCCCTCGCTCCAAGCTGGCTTCATTTCCAAGGGAAGCAGAGGGATGGGGGACATGAGATGGTAAAGGGACTTTGAGGCCAATTTTGGCTCTAATTTTAGCTCTCCGGACCGGTTCCCACCCATCCATCAGTCAGCAAGCTGTCAAGTCAAAACCAGCTGCCCTTGCTGAGAACTCCCTGGGGTGGGGGAATCTATTTTTGAAGAGTAATTTTGGGGGTCTGATTCATCACAGCTCCACTCTCATTTTCCTGGGAACCACGTGCCAGCAAATTGTTTCTTCCTTGGGGATACAGGTAAACCCTTGGGAAAGGGGATGCTGCAACTCTCGCATCTCAACATTGGGATTTTTCATCCAGGGAAGAGATTGCTGGAGCCAGGAGGACGTGACAGAAAGTTTGCTTGAGGTATTGCTCCTTGCCATGTCTTCTCCTGTGAGCTTCTGGGGCCTGAGTTCAACCACACATAGGTGTCCACCTCCTGCAGAGGATAACAGACCTGTTAAAATTCCTCTGCTGGGATGCAAAACATCTAGAGAAACCTAAGGGTAAACTGGACCATACCGTGGAAGAGAAGTCCTTCAAGTGTCCTAAATTTCTAGGAAATGTGTTGAGTTTGGGCGTGAGCTGGGGGGTTGTATCTGCCACAGGCCCTAAACACCTTATGGAGATGCTCTGGGGTCTGTTCCTGCTTGGTCTTGGCATGACATAGCCTCCCAAGAAGATGCAGGAAGCTTTGGAGGACCACCACTGGCTTTGTTGCCTGCCCTAAATTTCTAGGAAATACATTGAATTGTGTACCCCATATCCCCCCACACCCTACAGAGATGCTCTGGGATCTGTCCCCATTGTGTCCTGGCACAACACAGGCTCCCAAGAAGCTATAGAGGGCCACCAGTGTCTTTGTAGCCTTCCCTCTCCCTGCAGATATTTGATGCCCAAGTGAAGCAGTGACCAGGTTCAACCCTACGTCCCCAGTGAGGCTCACTCACCTGGACTGGAGGTGTTCAAGGCCAGGCTGGACGTGGCCTTGGGCAACCTGGTCTGGTGGGAGGTGTCCCTGCTTATGGCAGGGGGGTTGGAACTTGATGATCTTCAAGGTCCTTTCCGACCTAAACCATTCTATGATTCTATGACTAAAAACCCTTCAAACTAGGGGGGGCTGGAGGATTTCTGGGCAGGATGAAGCTGGAGAATAAGCCCCATCAAATCACGTGCAGGTGGCCCAGTTGTTTTCCACTGCCGTGAGCACAGAGCAAGCCCCAGCGCTCCTCCGTGTATTCCCCATCTGCGTCCGTGGGTGTAAGCCAGATCCTCCTTCTGCAGCGGGATCTGATTTCACGTGGGGGCTCCTTGGACCTCCTGCATATGGCTGGGGGGCGACCATAAAGACCCTGAGGGAGGAGGAGAAGGGCACCGATGCCATCTATTATTCAAAAGCAGAAAGCGGCAGCCGGCTAAGGAGGCATTAGCTGGAGTGAAGAGGATATAAATGTCTGGCAGGGAAACGGTGCTGCAGAGATCTTGCTGACGGACCTCCATGCCAGAAAACAACAAAAAAATCGCCTGTTTCCTTCTTCTGATGTAATTTGTTTGAGGAGGGAAAACAATACATCACGTCGCAGCTATTCGGGGCTGATAAGGGAGGAAGGACAAGCTTGTTGCTTGCACAGAGGGAGGGGGATGCCTGGGCAGAGCTGTTGAGTGAGGCTCAGACCGGTGAAGGTGCGTAGCAGGGCCCTGCTGGGATGCCAGCGTGGTGCCGAGTTAAGCCCGTGTCTCTGGGATTTGGAAACCATTCTTGGGCAAGGATTGGGTTAACCGGCTCATAGCACCCTGGTTTCATCCTCCAAGTCCTTCGCTCTGGCTCCCTCCGTAGGAGAGATGATGTCCAGACATGATGGATGGAGGTGCGGATGATGTCCAGAGATCTGCTGTCTGTCCTTGCATGAGCATCGGCCCGTGGGATGATCACTGCTGCTCAGCAGCCCTTGCCTGGCGCCGTCTCCCCGAACCTGATCCTCCGAGGTCTGAACATCCGCAGCTCTTCACCACGAGATAAAGCCAAACAACTCAAGACAAGAGGCAGGCGGCTTTTTCATGTCAAGGGGGGATTAATTATGGCCACGACTGGCTGAGAGGTTTGGTCGGCGGCTCGCTGCTGGACGCTTCAACGAGCAAGAGGAGATGTTTTTCTAAAAGCTTGTTTGGAGCAGGGAAGTGATCCCCTGGAGAGTCCTCTTCACATCAGACATTTTCCAAGCCTGGTTGAAGTCCAAGCAGCTTCCAGCAACTAGGAGCTTCCCAGCTTCACTGCCCGCTGCAAGGAAAAGACTCTCCTTCCCCTTCTTTTGCGTTTTCCCACCTTTCTCCTCTCATTTGGGTATGAGGGAGATGGAAGGAGGGGTTTTATCCTCTGATGTCCACCCTAATCTACCTCACCCGCTTCCATCTTTCACACAGGTGAGAATAGAATCACAGAATGGTTTAGGTTGGAAGGAACCTTGAAGATCATCAAGTTCCAACCCCCCTGCCATGGGCAGGGACACCTCCCACCACACCAGGTTGCTCCAAGCCCTGTCCAACCTGGCCTTGAACACCTCCAGGGATGGGGCAGCCACAGCTTCTCTGGGCAACCTGCGCCAGGGGCTCACCACCCTCACAGGCTGCAATTTCTTCCTCATCTCTCATCTCAATCTCCCCTCTTCCAGATTGAAGCCATTCCCCCTCATCCTATCACTACATGCCCTTGTAAAAAGTCCCTCCCCAGCTCTCCTGTAGGCCCCCTTTAGGTACTGGAAGGCCGCAATAAGGTCTCCCCAGAGACTGGAATGGGTGATGGTCACCCATCGCCCAAGGCACCCAAACCAAGCACCTCCCTCCCCCAAAATCTCCATTTTCCAGCTCCAAAGCAGCTCAAAGGAGCCAAAGAAAGAGGCAGATGTTTTAAATCCAGTTGAGAAGTGAATGATTTGTGCAGCTGCAGAGCAGGAGACGGAGGCGAGCAGCGATACCCGTTCCAGCCGAGCTGGAAAGCAGCCCTGCGTTTCCCTTCACGGCTTCATTTTTCAACCGTTTTGGCAGCGACACAGGTTTCTAAGACGCTTTCAAAACATTTCCATGTTGTCTAGCGGGGAGGAATGCGATACACGAATGGGAGGACCAGGAAGGTCAGGGTGACCACAGCAGAGCACTGCACTGTACCCATGGGTGCACCTTAAACCTGTGGCGCAGGCAGGGGGACACTGGCCGAAGTGCTTGAGACAAGCTGGGGTATATCAGATCTCTTTTTCTTGTTTTCTTTTTTAAATCCTCAGTGGAAGCAAGGAAGGAAGTTTGCAGTCATGGGTTGGGTTGAGACTGCAGACCTGCCTTGTGTTTGTTGGTGGGAGAGGTCATGAACGCTCATCTAAATCCATGTAAGTGCAAACTGATGCCCTGATCCAACCTGGCCATGGGCATTTGATCACTTCTCATGGTCTCTTGGCTGGTAAGATGTTCAGCCACCTAACCCGGAGGTAGAAATGTGCCCTGTGTGACCGGGCATACTGGAGGCACATCCTATGGGAGCAGGAGGGACGTCCCATGGGAGCAGGAGGGACATCCCGTGAGAGCAGATCTGATTCTGCAGCTTCCCAGGGTGGCTGCGGTTTCCCTCCAGGATGCTCGAATTCAGGGTCACCAGCAACTTTTAAGGGTATATAAGAGACAGCAAAACCCAATCCAGCTGGAGGATGAATCATAGAATCATAGAATGGTTTAGGTTGGAAAGGACCTTGAAGATCATCCAGTTCCAACCCCCCTGCCATGGGCAGGGACACCTCCCACCACACCAGGCTGCCCAAGGCCACGTCCA
>VUYV01000466.1:112349-138776 GCA_008711295.1 Anarhynchus alexandrinus
TCTTCCAGATTGAAGCCATTCCCCCTCATCCTATCACTACATGCCCTTGTAAAAAGTCCCTCCCCAGCTCTCCTGTAGGCCCCCTTTAGGTACTGGAAGGCCGCAATAAGGTCTCCCCAGAGACTGGAATGGGTGATGGTCACCCATCGCCCAGGGCACCCAAACCAAGCACCTCCCTCCCCCAAAATCTCCATTTTCCAGCTCCAAAGCAGCTCAAAGGAGCCAAAGAAAGAGGCAGATGTTTTAAATCCAGTTGAGAAGTGAATGATTTGTGCAGCTGCAGAGCAGGAGACGGAGGCGAGCAGCGATACCCGTTCCAGCCGAGCTGGAAAGCAGCCCTGCGTTTCCCTTCACGGCTTCATTTTTCAACCGTTTTGGCAGCGACACAGGTTTCTAAGACGCTTTCAAAACATTTCCATGTTGTCTAGCGGGGAGGAATGCGATACACGAATGGGAGGACCAGGAAGGTCAGGGTGACCACAGCAGAGCGCTGCACTGCACCCATGGGTGCACCTTAAACCTGTGGTGCGGGCAGGGGGACACTGGCCGAAGTGCTTGAGACAAGCTGGGGTATATCAGATCTCTTTTTCTTGTTTTCTTTTTTAAATCCTCAGTGGAAGCAAGGAAGGAAGTTTGCAGTCATGGGTTGGGTTGAGACTGCAGACCTGCCTTGTGTTTGTTGGTGGGAGAGGTCATGAACGCTCATCTAAATCCATGTAAGTGCAAACTGATGCCCTGATCCAACCTGGCCATGGGCATTTGATCACTTCTCATGGTCTCTTGGCTGGTAAGATGTTCAGCCACCTAACCCGGAGGTAGAAATGTGCCCTGTGTGACCGGGCATACTGGAGGCACATCCTATGGGAGCAGGAGGGACGTCCCATGGGAGCAGGAGGGACATCCCGTGAGAGCAGATCTGATTCTGCAGCTTCCCAGGGTGGCTGTGGTTTCCCTCCAGGATGCTCGAATTCAGGGTCACCAGCAACTTTTAAGGGTATATAAGAGACAGCAAAACCCAATCCAGCCGGAGGATGAATCATAGAATCATAGAATGGTTTAGGTTGGAAAGGACCTTGAAGATCATCGAGTTCCAACCCCCCTGCCATGGGCAGGGACACCTCCCACCACACCAGGCTGCCCAAGGCCACGTCCAGCCTGGCCTTGAACACCTCCAGGGATGGGGCCTCAACAACCTCTCGGGGCAACCTGTGCCAGTGCCTCACCACCCTCAAAGTGAAAAACTTCTTCCTCATGTTCAATCTAAACCTGCCCTCTTCCAGTTTGAAGCCATTCCCCCTTGTCCTGTCACTCCATGCCCCAGTAAAAAGTCCCTCCCCAGCTCTCCTGTAGCCCCTTTAGGGACTGGAAGGCCGCAATAAGATCTCCCTGGAGCCTTCTCTTCTCCAGGCTGAACACCCCCAACTCTCTCAGCCTCTCCTCATAGGAGAGGTGCTCCAGCCCTCGGATCATCCTCGTGGCTCTCCTCTGGACACACTCCAGCAGGTCCATGTCCTTCTTCTGTTGGGGCCTCCAGAGCTGGATGCAGTACTCCAGGTGGGGTCTCACGAGAGTGGAGTACAAAAATCTGTTCATAGTGGTGAACACCAATGGGGTGCGCAGGGGATGAGGTCAGGTGGGGTTGGTACCCACTGGATGCTTTGATGACATGGGGGGACCTTCCCAGCAGCCAACCGAGCTCCAAAGCAGGGCTGATTGGAGAAAGAGGTGTTGGAGGTGGGAGCTGGGGCTAGAATCCCCATGAGCCAGTCCCTCTGTCCATGATACACACATCTTCCTGTAGAAGTGTCCTCCTGCCATCCCTGAGGCTGATGGCGTTTGGGGGAGCAGCACCCAAGAGCCACAACCAGGGTGGTGGGTAGGTGGGTGCCGAGCACAGAAAGGCACCCTCCCAGCTTTTTCCACTCATCCCTGCAACAAGAACCAACAAGTGGGTGCAGATGATACAAGGGACCTTTGCTGTCCAGGGCCGCATCCAGGCTTGGAGAAGGGGGCACTTGGAGGAGACTTCACGCACATGATGCCCACCAGAGCAAGCAGCTAGACTTGATCTTTTCCACATTGCTCCAAGCTTTGCTCTGCGGCCTGAGCCATCTGGGAGTCTATTTTTTTATTCTCCAGCAGCGGTTGGGTGGTTTTTTTTTAGCCCAGCTTTCGTTTCCTCCCCACTGCGAACATGTCATGCCCCAGCCCTCCTCCTCCACCGACCGCGGGGCTTCAGAGCGGGAGGGAGATGGAGGTGCCAGGCTTCGAGCCGCGCACTTTTCCTCCATGCTCCTACATAACCCAGCTTTTTTGGAGGTGTTTGCAAACTCCAAGCGCATCCCCCTCCCTCGGGAGGATGCTTGCAGAGAGCGATTCGGGTGCTGCCATGACCTCCCAGGTGGCAGGAGCTGGCTGCCAGGCCCCGAAGCACAAGGGTCCCGTTGTGGCCGAGAGTGTTGCTTCTATAAAGACCTTAAATAAACACAACGCACCGGGGCAGGCGCGTTAAAATTAACCCATCGGCTCGGGCTACGTGTGCTGCGGGCAGCACAGGCTGGTTCCCAGCAGGCGTGTGGCAGGGGTGGACGTGGTTCTGCACCAGTGCAGGGAGGGAGGGGCGTTGCAACGATGCCTTCCATCCTCAGTTCTGCTGCTGATGACCCCACCGATGGCTTTCTTAGAAGCGGAGGTGCTGTTTTCTGCCAAAACTCGCAACGCACTTTGCTGCTTCCTCTTCTGCATCTTCCTCTGGGACTTTCCAGAAAATAGTAAATAAGACCGAGATTTAAAAAAAAACAACCACCAAGATCTTATTCAAGAGCTGAGTTTTGGGGGCTTTGAGTGCGTTGCAACCACAGGAGGTGCTGGAAGAGGCCACCGGGGGGTGGGGAGAGATGATGCCCTGAGTGTGGCTGGTGCTGCTGGAAGGGGTTGTGCACTGATCCTGGTGTCCAAGAGAGCAGGTAAGCACATGTCCTGAAACCAGGTCTTCCTAAAAACAGCAGCAGTGACCCATCCACGTAATGGTCCAAACCTAAAATAGCTCCTGGGGAGAGGCTGCCCAGAAAAAGGCTCATTTCTCTATTTGCAGAGCTGGTGAAGAGCCGGGCAGGGCGTGGGTCCAACCATGCATGGACCTCTTGTAGCAGCGTGGTGGGACACAGTGGGCATGGGCTGACGGATCGTGGGCTCCAGTTGCCCCTCAAATTTTATGGGGTCACTGCCTGCCTGACCCACCAACAGCTCAGCCTGAAGGTGGAAGCACAGCCTGGCACCACGGCCGATTTTGCTCTGGCTCCTCCAGCCGGAGGTTGGTTTATGGGATGGGGTGGCAGGATGCCCATAGCAGCCCGTGTCTCCCATTTTTTATCCGTTCCTCATGCAGGACCCAGCAGACAAGAGCCACAGAGATGCTCAGGAGCAAGTTCCCATCAGTGGTGGGGGAAAAGCCATTTTACAGTAGTTTTCTGGGTCATTATTCTTGCTTTCGGCTCCCAGCAGCGAGACCACGGGGACCAGCGCAAGGTCCCACCCTGGAATCCCTTTGTTTCCAAAAAACCACTTGTTCTCAATATGGGGCTTTTGAATTCACTTCCTTCCCCTCCTGCTCCAAAACAACCTTTGCGTCCTCAGGGAGATTAGCGCTGAGAGGACCCAGGGTATGGCGCTGGGAGGGCAGACGGACACGTGGACCCCAGGAAGCCACTGCTCCCATGCGGTGGGGGATGAACCTTATCCATCTCAGCCAGGAAAACAAGAGATTTGCTCAGCCCCAGACTGCCCAGGCAAGATGGGACAGCACACACACAAGTGATGCCAGGATGAGTCCAGCCTGTGCATGGTCCCTTGGAGATGTCCATCTCAATGAACACTTCAAACTAGTGAAAGAACCACACCGAGTCCCTCTTTAGACCCCAAACCCCTATTTGATGAGTGGGTGAAGATGGGGAGTGCAGCATTACACCTTCACGATACTCCAACCACCCTCCCCGGGGACCCCTCCTGCTACCTGCCCTTTGGAACAAGGATGGTGGCATCCTCCTGCACCCAACTCATCCCTTAGCAGCTTCCCCATGGATACAAACCCAGTTTGAAGCAGACCAACGTTAGGTCCACTTCAATTCTCAATAAAAACCTCCCAGCAGAGGATGGATGCAATTCAGATACTCTGCTTTAAAGCCTATCGTCAAGACTAATTTTCTTGCATTTTTCCATATTTTCTCATTTAAAACACCAATTAAACCCAAACTGGGCTCAGAAAGCTCACCCTGCGTAGCACAGAGCTCTGCAACCCGCACCTATTTCCCCGGCTGTGGCTGGAGCAGGATGAAAACAACTGGGGAGATGGGAAATTGGGTCCACATGGATTTCTCCTGGGGAAACGCAGGTTGATGGTTGGGTGCTCTGTCAGGGATGTGGGTTTTTTTTTAACCTCCAACCATGCGAGATCAGAGGCACTTGCTTTCCACCCCATGATAACCCACCCCCCAGGAGGCAGACCAGCCCAAAGGCGCGCTCCCAACTGGTGTCCTTGTCAGGAGGCCAATATTGTTATCTAGGGCCTGGCTGGTGTTTCTTATTTGGATCTTTGCCATCGCAGTTAAAATAACTCTTCCACCACTCCCAGCATTTAAAGGTCACGTTCCAGGGATTTATCCGGAGTCTCTCAGGCCAGCTCCTTGGCTTGGGATCGCTGATGGGACCAACACGGGGCAAGAGCATCGTGGTACCAGGTGTGCGCTCCCAGTGTTGGAGATCCCCTGGCCGGGAGTGGGCTTGTCACCAGCGCCAGGTTCAATGTCCTCGGTGAGCTGGAGATGATCAGCAAGAATTAGCTAAGCAGAAGCCGATTCCTCCAGGTTAAATGGTCATTTCCTTGTAAATCTGCTTCTAGCCTTCGGCTGAGCAGTCCTGGGAAGTCCAGATTTGCAAAACAAGCTTTGTAGGCAATAGTGTTTATTTGTCCGACTCGTACAGTTGGTCCTGTGCTTGGCTTTTGCCCAGACAAGTCCTGGAATCAAAGGAACGGGTTTCCAAGCTAAATACAAGAGGAGAGCAATTGAGTGCTTAATGAAGTGGGTATCAGTTAGGCCATCTCTAAAGGAAAAGATAAATTGTGCCTAAGGAGCAGAGGACACGAAAGCAAAGAGAGAGGGAAGGAGCAGAGAAATGATGATGCCGTCATCCCCAAGGAAAGAGAGAGACAGCTGATAGTCTGTGACCCAGAAGATGGGGGAGGAAGGATAGTGGGATCTGTAGTATGTCCTCTGCAAAGAGACATAAACCTTTATAACAGCAGCATTTTTTTCAGCTGGATGGACCAAACCTGTGGCATCCAAATTTGCAAGAAGCAGCTTGGGACACGCTTTAACTAGAAGGGCTCCTTCCAATGTGCCCCAGGGCTGCTCCTGGTGCCAATGGGGCTTTCCCAGATGAGGTGATGGTGGTGCGTCTTGGGATTGCCCCCTTTGTTCTCTTCTCATGGTGAGGGCCAAGGAGACTTGCTTGAGCAAGTCTTGATTATCATGGAAACACCACTGACATCATGACCACTGATATTTCAGACTGAGTATAAGGGAAAACTGCTCCACCATGAGCAGGTTGTGCAACCTCCATCCTTGGGGGTTTCCAAGACCCAACTGAAGGTTGGTTTTCAAGACTGTGCCCAACCTGGTCTGACCCCAGAACTGCCCCTGCCATGACTAGGAGGTTGGACTGGAGACCTCCTGAGGTGTCTTCCAACCTCAGTTATCCTGTCGTCCTCTGATCAGGGAATCCCAGCAGACTGGGGTCAGGCTGAAGGTGCCGACACATACCAGTGATGGAGCAACACCGTGGCCTGGTCTGCCATGGCTCCTCTGCACTGAGCCCTAAGTCTCTGTCTCAAACTGGGTGAGTGCCAGGAAGTTTTGCTGAGAACAGTAGATAACCAGGTCCATTTTTTTTTAGCTGCCATCTGAATTTCACCCTACAGCCTCTCACAAAAACCAATATCTGGTCCTTGGGTTCACCTCTATTAGAAAGGCATTGCACCTCACATTAGAGACACCCATGGGGAGACCCCACTGCCTCTTGCCAAGATGGTCCTTTCATTTAACACTGCTTCTTCCCCATAGTCTCTGCCCTATGTATTAATGTTTTGTGCCCTATTTAATATGAGCATGTGTCTAGCTTAGACATCTAGTGACCAAAGGGCCCTTTGACACACAACATAGGGCCTCGTGCCGTGCAGGCCAGGTTTTGATCTTCCTTTTAGCAATTCAGACAGGTCTTTTGGAAAGAAGAAGCCTTTCTGGGCTGCAAAGTAAACGGGTGGAAGGTGGTCACTGGGACACTTTGCAGCCTGTTTCGAGTCAAGGGGAAAGCCCTGGGTTTACAGGGAGACATGGACCACACACAAGGTACCTGTGGAAAATGGATGATGGCTTTGCCCCTTTCAAGATTTGTCCCACACATAGTGGTGCAGCCTGGACAAGGACTGGGGCACAGTGCATGGTTCATGCATTAACAGGTTGAAGGACACCCTGGGCATGGTCTGCACCATGAATCCACCATCACCCTCAAACCAGTAGCTATCATTAAAACTGAACCACAGACTCACACAGAAACAACAAACCGTCTCATGGTCACCAGGACCTACCTCTTCCTGGTTAGAAAACACCATGAGGAAGACCCGTCCCTTAGCTAAGTGCTTGCAGGTGTTTCCTGGTGTTTCCAGGCGTGGGGACTGGCCAGGTACTCCCTCTCAATGCGTCATTCATGGGGTGGCCATGGCAAAGCCTTGGGATGTGCTCGGAGTCACAGCAAAGGCCCTCGGGGCTCTATGATTTTCAGAATAAATAAACCATCTGATAAGAAAACCCCAGGAATAAATATTTTCAGGAGCATATATTTGCAAGGGAAGTGGATGGAGATGTATCTCCAGATAGATAGCCACCAGGGAGAGGGATTGCCTCTCCCCCGGCCCTCCAGTTTCCACAGGAGTGAGTCACTCACCTTCCTGTGGCAGGAGGAAACCCTCCCGCTCACATGGAGCCCTGCAGATTGGCTCTCCACTGACCTTTCCTTTGTAATGAGGCAGCTATTTTCGAATACAATGCCCCGCTTCTTCCCATGTCCCCCGGGGCCAACAGCGTGGGCTGGGGAATCCCCGGCACAGTGGTGATCCTCCACACCACTCTGGCTCCATGCCCGCTGTCCCATCACGGCTATGGGGTGATGGCAACAGCTTGGACCGGTGGGAAAAGATGATGGGCAACTCTGGGCAAGGCTCACTGCTCATTCTAACCAGCTTGGCAGAGCCCTGGAGCCCAAGGCGACCTCTGCATGTCCCCACAAAGACCTGGATGAAGGATTTGTGGTCATCTTCCATGGGTCATGAGCAGGTAGGACATGGTAATCTCACACCGACATGGTTTTAGGGCATCTGGGGGACCTACTGCCAGGCTGGTGAGTGTCCTCTGCTCTGAAATTCAGCTCCCAAAGCAACCCTAAAACTCAGGTGGGGCAGTGTGACAGGGGTGAAAGGGCAGGAGGGTGAGACCAGCCTCCCCAGCAATCAGGGCACAGGCTCTGCACCAAGCTTTGACCTCCTCCAAGAGGCCCATGAGGTCTGTAACGGATGGAGAGCAGCACCACGGGTGGAGGGATTGCTCAGGAAGGGGGTGTCTTTGCTCTGGGACTCAAGGCTGGGGCAACCAGTGATACCCTTGGTCCTGTCATCATGTCTCTGCATGCTTGCTGGCCACACTGGTTCCTCACCACCAGGGAAAGCCTGTGCCTCAGTTTCCCCATCTGTAGGGTGAGCATGGAGCAAGTATTACACCTCCACACCTCCTCAAGAGCTTAAACCAAAACTATGCCAGTAGAATGAAGTGGAACGATTTAACTGTGTTAGCTAATTACATTTCCATGTTATTTTCCCATTGCTTAAAACAGCCAGGGAAATATTTTGCATGTTATCACATTTTGCTGTCTCAGTTTCAGCTCTGGGGCTCCTCCCCACTTTTGAGGACCAACCTAAGAAATGGGATGACAGCAGCAGGACTGAGGGTCTGGTCTGGTCTGGATACTGCCATCGTTTCCCCTGTGACCCCAGGAGATGCTCTACAGGGAGGATGGAGCTGCTGGTGACTGCATCTCCCTGTCCCGCTCCACCAAGAGCCGGTGAGGCCCCAAGGGATGGTGGGCACCTCGGAGCAGACAGAGGGGGGTTTCCCAATGGGGGTGGGTACAGGTCTTCAAAGGACCCCTGAGGGATATGTCAAGTGAGAAATTTGTTGGCTCCAGAGCCCATTGGTTCCAGAGGAAGTCAACTCGTGGCCAGGTGGAGGAAATGAGACATCACTTGGCTTTTGGTGGAGAAAACAAGAAGCCCAGTGAATGCTGGGGAGCCATGGCATGGATGGAGCAGGGGGTCCTTTGGTGTTCGGGGTGGGGGCATGCCTGTGTCCTCCATCCCCGCTCCCCTGTTAGCAGGTCCTGGGTGGCTTTCTGCTTCACTGTTGGGGACTTATTGCTAGCAGAGCTTGTCCATGTGAGCTCAAGCTTCAGCACAGCGTGAGGAACTCGTGGAGTAACTGAGGCTGGGGGGTCATCTGGGGTCTCTGCTCCAAGTCTGACCTTCTGGACCTCTGCTCCAAGTCTGCTCCAAGCCTGACCTTCAACAAGGTCAGGCTGTGTTGAGGGCAGGCATGACTGCCTCGAAGGATGGAGATATTCCTGCTCTCTGGGCTGTCTTCCAACATTTGACTACCCTTATGGGATTTTTTATCTAGTCTCTAATGGACATTTCCCTTTTTGCAACTTGTGACGTTGCTTCTTGTCCCGTCACTGGGCACCTCCATCTCCATGTCCTCCACATCACCCCAGCAGGGAGCTGCAGGCAGCAATAAAATCCCCGTTGGCCTTTTCCTTTCCCACTGCACACCCATCTCTCAGCCTCTCCTTCCACTGAGCTCCAGCTTGGTGGCCCCTCTGGGGCCATCTCTCACCCTCTGCCTGGTACTGTGGAGGCCCAAACTGGACCCAATGTCCAGACATGGTCTCACCAGTGCCAAAGAGAGAGCAGGAATCAGTGCCCTGGCCCTGCTGGCTGCACTCTTGCAAATGCCACCCAGAGCATGGTTGACCTTCGCTGCTGCAATTGCACGCTTCTGATGTGGGGGCAATTTGTGGCCACCAGCTGCCTCCAGATGGCCACCCCAGCCTGGCCTGTTGCAGAAGACCAGCATGTCCCAGGGGCAGGACCCTGTGCTTGTCCTTGTTGAACCTCTTCAGGTCCCTCCAGCAGCCCTGTCTCTGGCAAGTCAACCATGCTCCTCAACCCGGTGTTGTTCTCAAACTCGCTGAGCGTTCTCCGTCCCATCATGCAAGTGGTTACAAGAGTGATGGAGGTTGTTAAAAGAGCACTTGAGTGTCCTCCAGCCCTCCCTGGAGCATGCACGAGAGGGTATCAGAAGTGCAGCTGCAGTGGGACATTGCGTTTGAAGGACTGACAGACCTCAGCCAGAAATTCGGTTAACTCTTCACATCCCTTCTCCTCCCAGCTGTCCGATTCACTTCCCGAAGAGTTCATGGCGTTTCGTCATCATGCAAGACAGAGAAAAAGTCATTGGGAATTTACAGTTGGATTTAAGAGGAGTTTCATGCTCCTCATGCATGTGTGCCGAGGTCTTGTGGGGTCAGCTTGGCACTGCCCGGCACTTGGGTCTGCCTCCCTGCTGTCAACTCCTTACCTAGAGGCTCCTCTTCACAGGTTGGTGTCCATGAGCCCTGTCCCACCAGCATGGAAACACTCCCTGCCTTCTACCCCCTTATGTGCTGGGCTTTCCCTGCCAGCACCTGTCCCAAGCACCACCCAATTGCCCTTTCAGTTGAGGTGACACCTTGTCCTGCTGCCCATGAAAATGGGGAAGGAAGCTCCTCGGTTGGAGACAGCTCTTCTCTGACATGAGCACAGATTCACCTGCAGACCCTCCCCAGTGCTGGGGTTAGAGTTAGGGCTGGGGTGAGGGTTAGGGTTGAGGTTAGGTGGTGCTCCCCACCCCCTGCTTTTCACAGAATCCCAGACTGGTCAGGGTTGGAAGTGACCTCTGGAGATCACCCAGTCCCACCCCCTGCCAGAGCAGGGGCACCTACAGCAGTTGCACAGGACGGCGTCCAGGCGGGTTTGGAATGTCTCCAGAGGGGGAGACTCCTCCACCTCTCTGGGCAGCCTGTGCCAGGGCTCTGCCACCCTCACAGGAAAGAAGTTCCTCCTCATCTTTAGATGGAACTTCCTATGTTCAATTCTGTGCCCATTCCCTCTTGTCCTATCACTGGGCACCACTGAAAAAAGACTGTTCCCATCCCCCTGGCACCCTCCCTTGAAGGATTGATAAGCATTAATAAGATCTCCCCTCAGTCTTCTCTTCTCCAGACTGAAAAGCCCCAAGTCCCTCAGCCTTTCCTCATCAGAAAGATGCTCCAGTCCGCTCATCATCTTTGTAACCCTTTGCTGTACCAGTGTTTCATGGAGATCCCACACAGATGTATTACTTAGGTAGGGATGGCCACTGCCCCTCACACTCACACCACTTTTGGAGTTGTCCCATCCTGACCTTGACCATCCCTTTAAACACACACAAGGGCCTTCCAGCTCAAATCCAGCTCTTACGGGCATCATCTCAAGACAGGGCAGCATCTGCATGGCCAGATTTCATCCTGCTCTTAGAGGACAGCATCTAGGCCATGTCCCTGTGCCACCCAATGACACCCTCATTGGGGTCCCAGGGCATGGGCTGTACCCAGGTGTCCCCAACAGGACAGTGATGATTGAGTGGACCTTTGGGGAGGAGTGGGACAAGGGGAGGCCACGGGGGGCTGACAAAACCATGGGCAAGGCAAAGGGCTGCATTTAGGGCTCGGTGAGATCAGGTTGGTCCAAGGTACTGCCCAGCCCCGGGCAATGCCTTTTGCAAACTGGAAAAGGGATGCTCAGGAGAGGAAAAATGCTCCCATGTCCTGGCAAGGGTGACCTTCACCCCCGCGCAGCTTTTTTTTCTTGACCTCAGCTGGTGAATCCGTCTCACCCGGGGTATGGGGACACTCTGTGCCTACGAAGTTGATCTCGGCTTGTGCAACCTTGGAGACTACTCATGTCCTATAACCACTAATATATATCCCAGAGCTGGAGGCGTTAATGGCACGGGGCTGCTCGGGGCGTTCCCGCGTTGCAAGGCTCCTCGTCATGTCCCAGCCTGAGTTGGGATGTGCCGCGATCAGCAACCGAGCAGGGCACGGCAAATGAGTCAGACATTCTCCGCAACGCAGCCAGCCCTGCGTGACGTTTTTTGGGAGTTCGGGCATGTAGAAAAACAAACACCAGCAGCAAAATGTGTCTGCGAAGGCAGCAGCGGCAGCAAGGATGGAAAACCTCATCTTGGATGTTTTAGATGCGCCCATGCCGTGAGCACACTTGTGAGATCTTGGGCTTCGCAGCCCAATTTTGTTCACGCAAACGCCGGCCAGATCCAGCCCTTCTTCAGAGCTTTGAGCTGTGGATTGACAAATGTGCATCTTCTCTTTACGTGTTGAAGGACCAGGATAACGCTTAGCTGAGCTCATGTTTATGCCTCTAAATGCTGGGAACCTTCCGGATGTGCGATACCGATTTGTGAACGGGCAAAGTAAATGGATTAAATACTTCATGGAGTTAAAAAACCAAAATAAATTCTTGTTTCATTTCCCCTATGACTCAGAGATGAAAACTCACTCTCCGGAGCAGCTATTGTGTAAGAGTGGGCTTGGTAAGTGGATTTTACTGTTTGCCGCTGTAACTTATCAACCGTTCCCGGAGAAGAAAAACCTTTCACAGAGCGTAAGCAACGCACTCGAGGCAGCAAAAGCAATTCACTCCGGAAAGCGGAGGGTTTTTCTAGTGTGGAGGGGTTGGTTTGATGCGGGCGACGTACAAACCCAGCAGCCCTTCAGCCAGCACACCTGAGCTCGGGTTTATTTAGCGCTGGCGGGAAGTTGTTGATAATCTACGGAGGTTGAATGAACTCACCTTTGGGAGAGAAATGTGCGGCCGTTCTGCCTTTTGTACCGATGAGAAATCAGCGCTCAAATTCGTGTTTGTACGGGTTTTATTGCTGCTTTCTGACGCTCAGGTTAAAAGCAGCAAGACGAGCGCGCTCATAGAAAACCCAAAACACTCCATATATCCGTATTTTTACATTTGGAAGTTAAATTAAGGGATTACTTATTGTTAAAATGCTTTGATTAGATCTGATAATTACAGCCACAATCTCTTTGCTCAGTGCATGCTCTGCTCCGGGAGAATAAAAATCTCTGGGGCCATTTGGTTTATTCTCTTTCACGTAGCGGGGTTTTCATCTCTCTGCGTGTCTCAAAGCCTCACCCTGCAAATAAAATCGTCTCACTGGCAAAAACAAGTGGCAGAAGAGAAAAGCGGGCAGGAATAGGGCTGATCTCTGCGCCTTTGTTCTTTTACAGCGGGAATAAACCACTTTTGCTCCCGGGTCAGTGCTTTGCGGTCTCTTTGCTTTGGCGAGGACAATGCTTGACCACGGAGCATCATCTCCATAACAGAGATGCAGCTCTTCGTAGAGAAGATTTTAATAGGAATGAAATCACAGGATCACACAGAATCACAGAATCTCCTAGATTGGAAAAGACCTGTAAGATCATCTAGTCCAATCATTAACCTAACACTGGCAACCCACCGCTGAACCATGTCCCTGAGCACTATATCTACACCACCCTTAAATACCTCCAGCGATGGGGACTCCACCACTGCCCTGGGTAACACATTCCAATGCCCAATGACCCTTTCGGTAAAGAAATTCTTCCTAATATCCAATCTAAACTTCCCTCAACGCAACTTGAAGCCATTTCCTCTTGTTCTAATCAAAGCTAAAGACACATCAGCACATTGCTCCCACGGTTTCTCCTTCACAGGGGAAGTTTCAGTTCCCCTCTTACACACCAAGGCCCAGCTCTAAGCCCACGTCTACCCCATACCCACCCTCTTGAAGAAGCATGCCAGGCCCTTCCACAAAACAGGAAAAAAAATGCTGAATTTGGCTCATCCTACACTTTCAGCTTCCCACGTAGTTTCACTTCCTTCCCAGCCTTGGCAGAGGATGGGTAACTCCAAGATCTCCACCCATCCATGGATGTGCACCTCCAAGGCCTCTCATCCATCTTCTGATGCCCTCTCCTCCTGTCTCCTTCCAGGTGCTCCCTTTGGAGCAGGGTCCAGTCAACAACCACAAAGGTCACGGTTCCCCATGGGGTTTTCTTAGGAGCTTCATCTGTTCTCTTTCCTTGACTGGCACCCAGGGACAGGTCCTTCCTTGGAGGAACCAACAGTGATGGGATCCCTCCCTGTAAGGATGCTCTTGTTTCCTACAGCCTCTTGCCCAAGTGAGCAAAGCCTCAACATGGCTTCATCTGTGTGCCACTGGGTTTAATAGTCGGCGTTGGGGTCTCACCCACTTCACGGGAAAGACTGAAATAGAGGAAAAGGAATCAGGTAGTGACATTTCCAAGAAATGAAAGAGGAAGGGTTGTGAATATTGCTGAGTTACACTACGGAAATGCTATGGTCAGAAGCAGTAGAGAAATTTATAAGGAAGAAATTCTCCTGGTCCAACCATCACTTCAGTGGTTGAGATGGTAACATTGGGCAAAGCACGAAGTAGAAGAGAAGGCAGGATTGGGCTTGTGGCCACAGTGTCGGGAGGAGACTTGTTGGAGTCATCTTTTGTTTGGGGAAGGTGCTGGGAAAAAGTCCTTGCAGGATCTGAGGCTGCATCCAGACCCTAAGTCATGCAATTCCACTTGGCTGAACAACAGCTGTTCTCCTAGGCTTCCAAGGTGGGAGTGTTTGGGGTTGGAAGGGGCTTATCTCCTAGCAGGACACTGCTTCTTCCTCCCTTCGGTTCTCCCTGGCTGTAGAAAGAGAAGCAGAGAGGTGAAACAGAGCTATTAAGGCTGGTGAGGGTGAATGGAGATATCTCCATGCAAAAGCACCAAGAGAAACATCAGTGCCAGGGTGGTGGGGATGGCCGGTGTTGATAACTAGGGCTGCAATGGGACGCGACTAAGTTAGGAACCCTGGAAATGGGCCATCTTCACCCAGCCCAGGCAGCCGCAGGCTGATAGGGTCCCCGTGTAGCTGAGTCCTTGGTGCAGAGCAGTGTTCTGATAACGGGAGGGTGCAGCGAGGTGCTGGCATCTCCACCGTCCCCCATGGGTCAACCAGCTTTACCCACACTGCTCCTGCTCTAAAAACCGTCCACTACTGGATGTGCCATGTCCTTCCCAATCATCCACCAGGGACACAGAAAGCACCCAACAGTCCCTTTCCCTCTGCAGCTGGTAAATAAGGAGGAGAAGGGCTTCCCACCTCTTCTCCCACCTCTTCTCCCAGCTACACAACAGCCTTGAGCCGTGTTGAGCTCCTGGTCCTCAAAACTGCCCTTGGACACATTTTTGTAGAACTTTAGCCAGGTGGTTATTCACCCTCTGTCCAAGAAGGACTTTTCCTTGGCTGCCCTGGAGACATTCAGGAAACCCTTCCAATGTGATCAACCCTCCCCCATCCACTGCCCTTCACATGATACCATCTACCTGCAGATAAAAATGCCCATGGTCTGAGCAGGCAGGGATGTGCCCAGCCGGGAACAGATAATGTTGTGATCACAGAAATGTGCCCCAGCGAGTTTCAAAAGTTACACATTAACAAGAAATGGGGGAGAGCAGCGATGACGCACGAACGGGCAGGGGAATTTATAACAGGAACGCACACATTGCTCAGCTCAGGCAGTGGGGACGATGGAGGGGACAGGCTCGTCCCAACGTGCTCCTGCACAAGCCAGGGCTGGCAGCAGCAGGTCTCTGAGCTGGAGACACCCGGAGTGTGCCCAGGGGAGCAGGGCAAACACTGCTTTTGGGATCAGAGCCGTGTCCATCAGGCCAGACTTAATTTAGAGGAGGAGTTTGTCAATCTGACAACAGCTTGTACTTCCCAGGAGGGTGTGTGAAACCTCCAAATGTGGAGAAGTTCTCATAAAGCTGAGAAGATATTCTTGCATCTCTAACCGTGCACCCCAACACAGGCACCGGTTGTTAAAGATTGTCTCTTGCCCAGAGAGGTTGTTGAGTCCCCATCCCTGGAGGTGTTCAAGGCCAGGNCGACCGTGCACCCCAACACAGGCGCCGGTTGCTAAAGATATAAAATCCACCTGGAGATCTGCCATCCATGAGCAGCACCTCCATTTCTGGAGCTCATTGAGGTCTTCAGCTCGGCCTTATCTCAGAGCAAGATCTCACAGTCACCCTCTGAGCAGCTTCTGGAGGCCAGTTTCACCATCGTTGAGCACGCCTGCAAGTCCGTCTTATTACACTGCAACCACCCTCATCCTTTCCTGTCTTTTCTCACAGCAAAGCCAGGCAATTGGGAGCAATCACACCTCCTTGACTTGTGAACACACCACCTGGAGACAGCCAGGGACGTGAGCTCGGGTCTGGGCTCCACCATGGCGAAGATGTCTCCCATGTGTCCATCAGACTTTTTCTCTGCATGACCATTGTGCATACAACCATCCTCCTCCCCAAATCACCCTCTGTTGAAAGGGGGACACATCCCGGAGGATGTTCCAGCACAGACATGGTAACTTCTACAAAATGGAGATGGAGTGGTGCCACNGTGGTGACTGACCCAATTGTCCCACCTAATGCATGTTGGTTTGCTCTGGAAATGCAGCCCCAGAGCACACAACCTTGGTTCTTCCCAGATGAAACCAGACTGCACTGGGAGAGCCCTGAACACACAGCAACACTTTTTGGGAAATCCTAGGTCTGACCCAGTGAATGACCCCTTAACCTTGTCCTCCCGCATGTACCAAGCAATCATGGAAGGCTTTTGCAATGCAGAAAGCATCCACAACACCACGGGGTCCTTCTGGTGCTTTATAAAGGGCCAAGTGGCATCGTCTTCGTATTTGCTGTTACACACCTAAACACTTCGCAACTCCAGAGTTCCTCCCTTGTCTTTACAACCTGTCTCCTGCCTCGATGTCCTTTCTCTTCTTCCCTAGTCTAAGCCTTCTCTTGCAGTCTCCTCTTTTTCTCTTGTCCCCTCAGAGCTTTTGTCTTTTCTTTCATCCTTTCTTTCTTACTGTCCCACCTTTCCTTACTGCCATAATTTCCTCATGGTTATGTCAACCCTTTCTAGGTCACCTTTAGGAAGGTGAAGGCCACCTTCCTGAAGACGAATTCAACAACTTCTTCTCAGGAGCAGTTCCAGCAGGTGTGTCCCAGCCTTGAAGACCCTGAACAGGTCTTCAGGTGATCTTGCTGCTCACTGGGATGTCCATGTCCATGTCCACGTCATGTGGAAGAGCGTGGAGGAAAGGCAGGTGGAGGCCTGCTGATGTCCCAGTCCCAGGACCTTGTAGATGACCTTCAGAATGAAGTCAGGTGGCAGCAACACCTCAGATACCACCCCAGCCCCACAGAAGTGATGGTGACACCTCCTGGTTGAACACAAATGTGGGTTCCTGGAGTTACATCCAGTGATGGAGAACGTGCAGGGTTGGCTCTTGGCAGGAGGCCCTGCACCCATCTCTGGGCGCCCACATCCCAGGGGCAACGTGATCCCACAATGTGAGCCCATGAAGCTGTGCCTGCTGTCTAAATACTCCTAAACCTCAGGAGCATTGTTAGATGGCTCTTGAAGACTCTTGTGCTTCCTCTACTCCAGTAGTATCAGTGACCTCCCACCTCCTGCTCCTGATGTGCTGCTGGTGTAGTGTAGCTCCACACCAGAAAAGCAACAAACGGGTGTTTGGTGGGACCCTATGGGGCTGTGTTCTGTGGGTCCCACTCCCACACCAGATCATAGCAGCCCCACAGAGTCACTCCCACCCAAGGGCTAAAACCCATCACTGGACATGACCCTTATCTCCTCTCTTCGCCTCCCCCCATCTGCTCCCAGAGATAACAACAGCATAAGAAGAAGGCTGCGCTAGGACTTACCTGACTTATGCCAGCAGAGAGGTCACCTCCATCTGAAAGCACCAAGAATTACCTCCTGGGTAGACCTGGAATCTGTTACGGTCCCACGCCGGGCTGGGACAAAGGGCTAAGACTGAGTCCTGCTCCAGATGGGCAGATGCCTCCTGCCTCCTGATGTTCACGTCTCGTCACGAGCAACCAAAAAAAGAGCAGGAAAGCTGCCAGTTCTTGGAGGAAAACAAACCCCATAAACCTGCCAAGCGTCCCTGCTCGGAGATATTTACTCTTTCGATGTGTTCTCATGGAAATTAATCCCAGTCTCACCCCTCCAGGTATGGTAAACATTATGAGCGAGGAATGGGGAGAGGCCAGGACAGCAGAGCCTGGGGAACAAAGCTGCTTGGGTGTACCAACCTTCACCGAAATGTGGTGGAACAGGCCCAAGCAGGACGTAGCAGGGTTGTACGGGCTCTCTTCCAGCTCTGCTGGACCTCTATCCCCCCACGGCCATCTCGGCTGCAGGGCGAGTCGTTCCACCCCGGTTTAACCTGGAGGAGGCTGATTCACCCCCTGGGCTCCTGAAGAGCCACTTCAAGGTTTCTTCAACTCGCACCAGGTTACAACAATCTCCAAAGAGGAATTTTTTTCCTTCTGCTGGGGAACGCCAAAGCATGCAAAAAGCAAGAAATTACACGGATGAGGAGAAATAAGATTTTCAATTTTTTTTTTTAATCTTAGTTTTCCCCATCTGTATAATTTCTTGCTTTTTGCATGCTTTGTGAATCTTCTTTTTCCCAACTCATATATTTTCTTTTTTTAATGAAAAAAAAAACCCCAAACACTGAGTGGTCTTGGCTGCTTCAGTGTCACCTTTTGCCTTGCCACGGCTGTAGGACGTGCGCACCGGTCCGATTCGCATCCGCATGGCACCCCCACGTGGGGAAAGCCCGGAGGCTCCATCGTCCAGCCTGACGTTTTCCTCCTGATGGATGTGCAGAGCTTTCTGGGGGAAAGAATGAAGAGGGGGGAAAGAAAGACCAAATAATTAATCAGGGGAAATCCGAGGAAAACAGCGGCTGTGCTGGGAAAGCTCCGGTGGGGCAGTACAAGGTGAATACCGGTATCATCGCTTGAGTGCGTGGGTTGCTTTGAGCAACAAAGGTGGGACCAGAACTCATCATCCCTCATCTTTCACCATATCCCGGGAGGTGGAGGGATGCGAGGAGACCTCACAACAGATGCTGGGATACCCCCAGCCTGAGATGCACATATGGTATGGCATCTCCATGGCCCCCCCCAAAACCTGTCCCCATCTTATCAGAGCAGCCACAAGGGCTGGAGGAGAAAGGAGGAGCTGGAAACACCTGGAGGCACAACATCTGGAGGCTGCAGACATCTGGTTTGGTGCCATGGTGGTCTTCGAAGCCCTGGGAGAAACACTCAGAACAAAACCACGGCTGTCAGCTAATCCCAAACTCAGTTTGTGGCTTTACCTGCCCCCGGGAGAGATCACCTCCCGCACTGGCAAAAACACGGGCAGGGAAGGGAACGGCTGTGCCATCCCCCAGGACACCACTGTTAATTAGTAAGGAAAATTTTGTTCTTTTAGCCCTATTTTTTTTATACTTTCATTCATTTTTTCTTTTTTTTCCACTCTTTTTTTCTTATCTATCTGATCTATTTGTCTATATATCTCTGTTGATGTGTCTGTCATAGCCATGAAGCTTTTTATTTCCTATATATTCATGTTTAATATAAAAAATACATCATAGAACAGCTCAAGTTGGAAGAGACCCACAAGAATCATTGAATCCAACTCCCTGCACCTCATAGGACTACTATATATTCCCATTTAATGTAAAAAGCTGATGTTCCCTGGAGGAAGCGGTTCCCGTACCGTCTCCGCAGGACGGGGGGGGACCTCGCAGAGCAGCAGCTGCCGCGTCGGCCGCCCCCTCCCGCCGCGGTTTCTGTTGGCAAGCGAATCCTTCTGCCAGGAAAACTCCTGCCAGTTCAGCGGGCGAAATCTGCTTTATCAGCAACAGCTTGGATTTGCTGGTGGAAATTCTTCTTCTCCGGGGCTTTCGCAGCCAGAGCTGCCTCATCCGTTAATCACCTCGGGTTAAAACACGCCGGGTTTTTGCTCCGAAGGGCACCCTCGCAGCCAAATGCAAAGCATTTGCCTCCCTCGCCATGAGCTTTTTGTACTTAAAAAAAGGTTTAAACCCCTTCAGGGATTAAATTCAGATGTGGAGAATAGAGAGGCGCAGGGGTAAGCGGCCACCTGGGAGCCCGACTCCAAAGCGATGCCTTCTACACCGAGGATGGGAACCAAGTGAGCATCCATTCCTCATTTGTCTCCAAATTTTGCTTTTACGGCAGGATTCTTCTTTTTTTTTAGGTGATATTTTCAGCTGTGGGTTGTCGCCATCAGGTGGTATTTGGCTTTTGGGGTTTCCAATCCTTATATCTCATCTTTGTTGGGGTTCCCCGAGTGTTATGTATCTCTTTGGGATCCTGCACCCTCTCTCATAAGAAATGAAATAAAATAAAATAAAATTAAATGAAACAAAACAAAACAAAATAAAATAAAATTAAATGAAATGAAACAAACCAAACCAAAATAAAATAAAATAAAATGAAGTGAAATCAAATCAAGTGAAAATGAAATAAAATGAAAAAATAACAACATAACAAAACAAAACAAAACAAAACAATAAAATAGAATAGAATAAAACAAAATAAAATAAAATAAAATAAAATAAAATAAATTTATTTAAAAAGCTGTTTATTCTTCCTGGCTTATTNAAAACAAAACAAAACAAAACAAAACAAAACAAAACAATAAAATAAAATAAAATAAAATAAAATAAAATAAAATAAATTTATTTAAAAAGCTGTTTATTCTTCCTGGCTTATTGATGCCACGTTGACCTCCTGCCTTTCTCAGCTAGCTCAATGCTGCTCTCCCCCAAAATCTCATCCCCCTCCTCGCTGCAGTGTGGACCCCCGGGAAGCAGCTCCCCATTCCCACCAGCACATCCAGGGGGAAACCAGGGACTGAACACCCTCACGAGGACTCGGTCCCTCCTGGACGGGCTGTGGGGAGGGGATAAACCTTTGCAAACAGCCAGATTTACAAAAGCACATTCCAGGAGACCAAGATCCAGAAGATTAAAATCAACAGGGCTGACAAATTATTTTCTTAACCGCTCGGGGCACGGCTGTGTTTTATTTATCTCCCTCCATGGGATGAGCTGGTCAGAAAACCCTGCGCGGCTCCTGTGGCTGTTTCCACATTGTCCCTTTGGCGAGGTGGCATGGAGCAAGGCCAGACTTGGGGTGAAGATCTTGGGGACCACTCACAGCCTGGTCTCCTTGGGGTTTCCTAACATCGCATGGTGTCCCCCCGCTATTATAGAATCACAGAATGGTTTGGGTGGGAAGGGACCTTCAGAGGCCATCTAGTCCAACCCTCTGCCACTAGCAGGAACATCTTCAACTAGATCAGGTTGCCCAGAGCCCCGTCCAACTTGGCCTGGAATGTTTCCAGGGATGGGGCATCTCCCACCTCTCTGGGCAACAGAGGTATTGCCAGAGCAAGCCCAGGCGCTGGACCTTCCACCCCGGCTGGGGACCTAAAGCAGGTTGGGGATGGGATTTATCACCCTCAAGGTGAAGGACTGTTGTGGATGTAAGGACATGACGTGACACAGTGTGACAGACAATGGAGCCACTACAACAAAGACATTGAGGTGCTGGAGCCTGTCCAGAGAAGGGCAACGGAGCTGATGAGGGGTCTGGAGGACAAGTCTTGTGAGAAGCAGCAGAGGGAACTGGGGGTGTTCAGCCTGGAGAAAAGGAGGCTGAGGGGAGACCTTCTTGCTCTCTACAGCTCCCTGAAAGGAGGGTGTAGCAAGGGGTGGTCGGTCTCTTCTCCCAAGGAACAGGTGATAGGACAAGAGGAAATGGCCTCAAGTTGCTCCATGGGAGGTTTAGATTGGAGATCAAGAAAAAGTTCTTCACTGAAAGTGTTATCAAGCACTGGAACAGGCTGCCCAGGGAAGTGGCGGAGTCGCCATCCCTGGAGATATTTGAAAGACGCGTAGACATGGTGCTGGGGAGAATGGATGGAGAGCAGCCCTGAGGAGAAGGACTTGGGGGGGTTGGTGGATGAGAAGCTCCCCATGAGCCGGCAATGTGTGCTGGCAGCCCAGCGAGCCCCCGGCATCCCGGGCTGCATCCCCAGCAGCGTGGCCAGCAGGGCGAGGGGGGGATTGTGCCCCTCTGCTGTGCTCTGCTCTGGGGAGACCCCCCTGCAGTGCTGCCTCCAGCTCGGGGGCCTCAGCACAGGAGAGACATGGACCTGGTGGAGCGGGGCCAGAGGAGGCCCCGGAGCTGCTGCGAGGGCTGGAGCCCCTCTGCTGGGAGGACAGGCTGGGAGAGTTGGGGTTGTTCAGCCTGGAGAAGAGAAGGCTCCAGGGAGACCTTATTGCGGCCTTCCAGTGCCTAAAGGGGCTCCAGGAGAGCTGGGGAGGGACTCTGGATCAGGGAGTGGAGCGATGGGATGAGGGGGAACGGTTTTACACTGAAAGAGGGGAGATTTAGATGAGATCTGAGGAAGAAATTGTTGCCTGTGCGGGTGGTGAGCCCCTGGCGCAGGTTGCCCAGAGAAGCTGTGTCTGCCCCATCCCTGGAGGTGTTCAAGGCCAGGTTGGACGGGGCTTGGAGCAACCTGGTGTGGTGGGAGGTGTCCCTGCCCATGGCAGGGGGTTGGACTAGATGATCTTTAAGGTCCCTTCCAACCCAAACCATTCTATGATTCTGTGATTTGGTGTTTAGACTTCGCAGTGTTCGGTTGGACTCAATGATCTTAAGGGTCTTTTCCAACCTAAATGATTCCATGATTCTGTAAGCAGGAGGGTTGCATGGCCAAGAGATGTGGGGAGGGGGAAGCACACAGCCTCCCCTTGGCTTATACAGTAGAGGGGTCCCCAAATGGAGTGTAGGTACCCCAAAACCCTTGTTCCGTCATTCCTTAGGTCTTCCCCAGCTCCCTGTCACTGACACACACAACGCCTTTTTGCTCACTGTGTGGGATCACATCTTGGATCCCATCTCATCGATGGATTTGGGGAGCCACTTTCTTCATTAAAGCAGACAAGGCGTGCTCAGGGATGCTCAGGCAGAGCTGCCTGCGCAGGCACGACCTGGCAGCACGGGCATATCCCTGAGGGAACGCAGATCCTTCGGGATCTCACCTCTGTGTCAGGATTTGATGGGAAAACCACCGGTCAGCTCAGCTGGAGCCACTCCATCACCACCCAGGACACCACCTGACTTGGGAAAGCTCTTCCCCACCAGCACCAATACTCGTATCCCAGGATTTGCTTATCTCAGTGAGGATCATGATTTATTTTTCCTATTTTTGAGCCAAACCAGCTAAATCTTACTTCCACCAGCACGTAATTCGGGTTGTTTCCTTGCTTATTTTCTTGCTGTGCTGTGCAATGCTCAGGGAATTAGGGATGCGTGACTGCTCCGAGGAATGCCGGGGGAGTGTTTGCTCATGCCCGTCACTGGGAGGTTTTTATCTCAATACCCAATTAATAAATTTCCTTCTTCTTGCCAATACACATCCAGCTCCCGGCGCATCCAGCTCTCAGTTTCCCAGTGTCGGAGATGAACTGGGTCCCAGTTAGTGGGGGACCCGCTCTAAGCCAGGGACTGTGAACCAGTTCCGGGCTGCTGGGCCAGGATCAGTCCCAGGCTGTGTTTCTCTCCTGGATGGAGGAGGAATTGCTCATGTCTCCTCTGGGACACCTCTAGCTCGTTAGCTGGTGGAGCAGATTAACCCATGAGGAGCCAGACAGCTGCAGTGGGTGCCACCAGCTGCTCAAAATCCTCCATTTTGCCATGGAAAAGCTTTTTAAGAGATCTAAGCGCGCAGAACAATGTCTGAAGGTATCTGTGCACCGTGCCGTGAACATCCTGAGCCACACTTGGAGCATCCCTGGCCAAAGGAGAAGCAAAACCCACCTGAAACGGCCCCATTTACCGGCTGCAACCCAACGCCAGCTCTTTCCTGGAGCTGTAAATCTCCCCTTAAAGCTTGGCCCGGCTTCATGGAAATGTCAGGTTTCATTAGAAACGTTTCACGTGCTTCTTGTTTGGAGAGAAAATAAGACATGGAACTATTTAGAAAACTATGTAAGTTCTTTGGCTGCATCTCTCTCTTAAACAATGCTGCATGAGCCTCTCAGATGATGCTGCATCTGCCTCTTTGTTGATGCTGCGTCTCCTTTTTCAATGATTATTTAACTAATCCAGCCCACCCTGTGCCTCTAATAACGTGGTCTCTTTTATTTTATTGTTTGGGGTTTTTTTTAATTGTGAATACACTTTGTTGCTTGTGGAGAGCTTGGAGAACGAAGCCCTTAATAAACCCCCCACGCTGACTGTTCTGCTTATCTCGGTGAATATTAGGGGCTGAACCCCCTCGAGCTACGCGGCCTTAACTACCTCCTATCAACGCGAAGCAAATAAATTCCACCAAAAATTAAAATTTAGCTCAGACTTACACACAGCACATGGATGCAATGGCTTCTGAACATGCCCTGCATTACTATGAACCCTACAATTTCTCCAACCTCTAGAAACCCATCAGGGGGTACATCTTTTTGGAGGGCAGAGAAGCACCGAGGTCCCGTTCGCTGGGTGCAAACCTTCATGTGACGCTCCAAACGGGCAGCACAACCTCCCTTTTCCTCTTATGGGTCCATTGTCAGTTGAGCTGCTGCAACCCAAAGGTTATTTCCCGGCAGCGAGGAAGGCTGGAGCATGTGCGAGCAACATCTGGTGCAGCTGTATTAGTGGGTGGATGTAGCAGATGGGGGTTGGTTGGGATGCGGGCCACCAAGCCAGCCTGGTAGAGGATTAATTGTTATATTTCCAACATCTGGTTGGGAACTTTCTTGCTATATATTACTTAAGGAAGAAAAAAAACACTCCACATTAGCTTCAGTTGTGATGTTCAGATTCAGCCGGGCTCCTCTGTAATCATCGGGATTTGCAGGATACTCAGCTGCCTTCAAGTCCTGCTTATGTTTGTGGCAAGACCTGAAGACATGGACTTCTCGAGGGGTAAGGACCCAGAATATGCAGTTTGAACTCAATTTATGCTGTGAAAACAAGTATTTTTTATAAAACATACTGCACTTAGACACACTATTTAATTTTTGATCATCTTCTTTATTTCATGTCTTTTTCCCCCCCAATTGCGATTATTATCAGTGTTTTAAAGACATGTTAAGTGCCACAGGCAGCTACAGGAGGCAGCTCCATCATGATTTATCACCAAAGATGCAAACTCCCCCGGGACCCGCATTGAACCTGCAGTGCCCCATAGGTCAGGCTTCGGGGAACCTGCAGTCAAGTATATGACATGAAGTTATTCATGGAAGAATATGAGCAAATGGTAGGAAAACTACTGCTGTGCAGGATGAAGGCCAAGTGCAGGGTCCTACATCTGGGTCGGGGCAATCCCAAGCACAAATCCAGGCTGGGCGGGGAATGGCTGGAGAGCAGCCCTGAGGAGAAGGACCTGGGGGTGCTGATTGATGAGAAACTCAACATGAGCCAGCAATGTGCGATCGCAGCCCAGAAGGCCAACCGCATCCTGGGCTGCATCAGAAGAAGTGTGGCCAGCAGGGCGAGGGAGGTGATGCTGCCCCTCTACTCCACTCTCGTGAGACCCCACCTGCAGTACTGCATCCAGCTCTGGAGGCCCCAACATAGGAAAGACATGGACCTGGTGGAGTGGGGCTAGAGGAGGCCCTGGGGATGCTGTGGGGGCTGGAGCACCTCTGCTGGGAGGACAGGCTGGGAGAGTTGGGGGGGTTCAGGCTGGAGAAGAGAAGGCTCCGGGGAGACCTTATAGAAGCCTTCCAGTGCCTAAAGGGGCTCCAGGAAAGATGGGGAGGGACTTTTTCCAAGGGCATGTAGTGATAGGACGAGGGGAAATGGCTTCAAAGTGGAAGAGGGGAGATTTAGATGAGGTCTGAGGAAGAAATTGTTGCCTGTGCGGGTGGTGAGCCCCTGGTGCAGGTTGCCCAGAGAAGCTGTGGCTGCCTCATCCCTGGAGGTGTTGAAGGCCAGGTTGGACGGGGCTCTGAGCAACCTGGTGTGGTGGGAGGTGTCCCTGCCCATGGCAGGGGGGTTGGAACTGGATGATCTTCAAGGTTCCTTCCAACCTAAACCATTCTGTGATTCTATGATAGGGGAGGGTGATGCCGTGTTTGCAGGTGTGGTACCTAAAGCACCTCTCAGTCCTGCGTGCAAAAGGCTGTGGATGATTTATGCCTGTGCGTGCAAAGGGTTGCAGGCACAGATGCTCCTTTGAGATATTGTAGGAGGAAACCCCTTTGGAGTTGGTTGGAGGAATGAAACGCGAGATGCAAAACTTTTGCAAGACGACTCCTTTTTGGCGCAATGAGTTAAAACACCGGGAGCTCGGCAGAGGTTGCGTTTCCCATTGGCTCAGCGCGATGATTTTATTGCTGGGGAAGCAGATTGTTGCACGTCGTACCATTGACTTAAGAGTTTATCTGCCAAAACCTGCTCCCCCCTGCAAGCCCTGCCTTCCAGAGCACCAGCTAATTTTTCTTAGCCCAACAAAATGCTGTCTTCCAATCCATTTTCCCCACCCTGTGGCTTGAAGGAAGCATCCTCTGCATTTCCCCCTGCCTGCATCCCAGTGCATTTGCTCCTCCTTGGCTTTGAGCACCGCGCTGCACGGCTGAGCTGCAATACATATATTAAATAACGATTGCACTCAATGCTTTTGTCTTCCCAAAACACTTTCCCAGGAAACGCTTTGGATGCACTTAAATTCGCTCCTGGGCACGGTCTTGCACAAACACCTTCGGGGTCTGCAGGTCGCGCAGCTCAAATAGAGAGATGCAATATATTTTCAGAGCATCCACTGACGCGCCGCATCTCACTAATCATTTAGAGAAGGTTTCCTGGGGAGACCGGGTTAGACTAATTAGCAGCACTAAATAAACTAATAGCTGGAGGAGAAAGGAGAATTCAAGTTGCATTTTAGGGTTTGTTTTTTTTTACAGCGTTAAAGATGGTTAAAGCATCTTTAAAGGCGAGGGGTCATTTTCCGGGAGCCAGAGTAAAGCAGCTCATCAATAATGAAGGAGCGGGCGATGGAGCAGCAGCAACGCCGGAGCACTTGGGAAAATGCAATTATGAGAATTGCAAACTGCCCCGGTAATTTGCTTAAAGGAAACATCCAAAAGCGCTTTAATATTTCAAAGATTTCATTGCAGCAGATGTAATAAGCTAAGCCAAGCAACTTAAGTACTATGGGGTGGGGAGATCGGAAGA
>VUYV01000466.1:141990-211037 GCA_008711295.1 Anarhynchus alexandrinus
GGGGGGGGCAGTGGGTGTTGGGGGGGCCTCCCCCATACCCACTGGAGGTTCTCCAGATGAAGGAGATGAAGGGCTGGAAGAGGGTCAATGACTGCAGAGGGCTTGGCTGCCACGGGGGTGTTGAGACAGCCTGTACCGGTTGTGGGGTGCTACCAGCTGTATTTTGGGGGCTCAGCTGCGTTCGGGTACTACGGGTGGGTTGACGCCAACAGCAATGGGTTGGGTGTCTTGGAGCAGAAGGTCATGTCTGGAGTTGATGGAAGGATGCAGGCTATCCTGGCATGTATCAGGAGCGCGGGCGAAGAGGGGCAGCCAAAAATGTGCAACATATGTGTGATGGGAACAAGCTGCAAATGCAGCGGGGAGGCTTTTTTTGTGTCCATGGGGTGCTTTGCGTTAGGAGGGAGCTGATGTGGGAAGAGACATAAGGAGGAATGTGTATTTGGAAAAAAAAAAAGGCTGTTCCTAGTGTGCCTGTGTAGGCAGGTTGTTATCTGGGAGACTTGAGCTGTAGTGGGGGTCTTGAGCTACGTGTAAGTACCGATACATGGAGATTTATTGGTTAGTTATTTTGAGGGTTGTGTGCCATGGTCAGTGTGTGGGGAGAAAGGGGGAGCTAGAGATGGTGAAGCGGTTCTCAGGATGGAGAGGCTGCTCCTTTACAGGCACCGTGGAAGGGAGTTTTGTGGTTTTGAGATTTGTATGTGTTATATATTCTTTGCGATGCTGGCCGATTAGGTGGTTTGGGCTGTAATCATTTACAGCCTGATTGTTGTAGCTCGCTGTAGATGCTTGAGATTTCATACGTGATGTTGAGATTTCTCAGTGAGGAGATTGCAGGGGTTTGCTGTGTGAACTGTATAATAGTGACTAGGAGAGATTGGGAGGGGAGGAAGACTGAGAGGGAGTGTAAACAGAAATCCCTTGTCATCCCCCGAGCTCCCCAGTAGCCCTGGCAGGCAGCTGCAGTGAAGATCTCTCCTTGGCTGGTTCCTGCCTCTCGACCTCTTGTTTTGCTGCTGGACTCAGCTTTTGTTAAAGAATTCTTATTTCTATTTTAGTTTGCATTTGGCAGCTTATTTATATTACATGTTTGTCATTCTTTGCCTATATTGTTTCATTTGAGATTATTTCCATTACATGGGTCATCTTGTGTGGGTTTATTTATTTTGAGTATTTTTTTTCATATACAAATAAAAAAGAAAATGCTGAAAGTTCACATTAAAAATAGACACTTTCTGCTTAAAGTCAGGGGCATGCGTGTGATTTCTTTTTTTTTTAAATCATGTGAAAAACTTATCTTTATATAATGTTGTGATTAAAGGGTGCTTGTTGCTGGGGGACTATTTTCAATGTTAAAATTGAGGAGGCTTTTCTTAGCTGATGAGATCTACACTTTTTTTGCCTGGCTAACGAAGAAGAAGGAGATCTGTGTCGTCTTCCTCTGAATTTTTCATCTCTCTTCCCCCATTACAGTAACTGTTTGGCGTTTCTGTCCTCATGAATGCATAATGTTTTCAGATATGCTGGTGATCATTTTTTAGGCCGATACACGGATTCCCTGTGATCACTAGAGGGCTTAAATGCCAAGACCTCTTGTTTTGTAAAAACAAGAACAAAACGACCCCAAGGTTTCTTTCCAAAATCAAATCATTCTTGATACCTGTGCCAATGGTGCTACCTGCCAGTTATCAGGTAGGTTCCCAAAGTATTCAAATTTTAGCTTCATCATCACAAGGTTCAAAGGAAAATTACACCAATACTAAAAACGTTTTGAAGCCTTTTATAGAGGGCTCTTCTGATCTGATGCACAATCAAAACCAACTTGATGTTTTAGCTGTCTTTAACTGATAGCAATTGTAGGACAGTTTAATGAATTTCAGAATTGTGCGACTTGCATTGAAGTGCTAAGTGTATACGCTGTAAGTTGATTTTTTTCCCCTCTGAGGCCTGCTTTTTCTTTTTTGGTAGGCAAAACTCTTGTTGCACACCAGCTACCCTCCCAGATTTTGGAATAAAATTGCACTTTCGCTAATGGTTGAGCCTAAGCATGGGATTCTTGTCGTGTGCTCTGTAAGCCTGCTTGGGGTGACAGGACTTACTGAGATCAGCCTTTATGAATGTTGCGTAGGGTTAAACTGCACTCTTAGCTCTGTGTTCGAATTTTCCACTGAAATGTGCAATTTCAAAATAGATGAAGGACATGAATTGTTGTTTTTTTTTCTTGTTGAAATTTGACTTAAACTCTACAGAAAATATGTGTGGTCTGTGGTTTTTTTATAGGTGAAAGTTACACAAGAGCTAAAAAACATTCAGGTTGAGCAGATGACAAAACTTCAGGCCAAGCATCAAGCAGAATGTGAGCTACTTGAAGATATCAGGTAAGGTTACAGAAAATGCTACCAAAAATTCCTTTAAGATCCAGTTTTTGGAAGAACATTTGAGTTACAAAACTTCAGGAACTGACGATGGAATTTCCTCTTTGGATTTCCTGCTTTTAGGCTGTTAAAGTTTTGACACAGCTGGAAATTATAACTGGAGCTAACACAATGCAAACCATTTTTTCTTCTCTTCAATGGGGGAAATGTTAAAAAAAAATAGTCACAAACAGCATACAAAAAGCATCGGTCTTTTCAGCAATATTTCTCTATATAATAGACTGAGACTTTGATTTACCAGTTATAAGAGGCTGCTAAAATTATTAAAATATTTTAAAACCACTGATGATTTATGTCTCGCTAGAGTTAGCTTTGAACAGCACTTTTAAATAGATTGTGTTTTTAATCAGAAACTTACAAGAAGATATTTGCATTTGTAATTTAAAACTTTGCACAGGTTAAGATCAATAGGGAAAATCTACATGACATCAATTGTGGGGTTTTTATCATTCATTTTCCCTAATGTGATTGCTTCTCTTGAAGTTAAAAGTTTGCTTTTAACAAAATACTGTGGTAGTGGATACCTGGCATTATATGGAGGATTAATCATTCCATTTGGAGAAGATCAATTTCTGGGATGGTTCTTCCGTAAAATATTCAGCAGTGAGTTCACTGCTGTCCTGCTCCTTTTGGCAGTGTATAGTCTACCCGTTAATTATTTAAATGAGATTTCTTGGTTTATATTTGTATATAAAATGCAAATGTGGCAAGTTTGACAGATGAAATACTGTTTGTCTCACTCTCACGGTGTCTTCTCTTCATAAATCAGGATGTCGAGGCTTGAGCCTTCTCTCCCCTGTTTTTCTTCTGTGGGTGTTGAAACGCTTTTTTGTATGGGGAAGATCACAGCATTCATTTCCTTAGATTAAAATTAGTGGCTGTGCAGTGTTTAACTAGCAAATGCTGAGTAATAAGTAACAGACTGATCCAAGGAATTTTTCCTCTTAGACAGAAGCTTATTTTTAGAACATCTAGACCAGGTACTGCTGCTCTAGTCCAGGTTTTGTTAGCATTTCCTATTTTTCAGGAGCTTATAATTACTTCCGTCTGTATTTTGCTGAAAGATGTCATAAGCGTTATTAGCCTGTGGATACAAAACCAGGAAAACATGTGAAAATGCTGGCATAAAATATTTTTCTTTAATGTAATTTAATTTCTACAGTTAATTTAATTTGTAAATTTTAATGTTATGGATTAAGAAATTGCGTAAATATATTTAATTCACTAACATGGTCATTAAACCTACGTAGTCCCTGTTCATTCTTGTTGCAAGCGATCTGCGTTTGCAGAATCACTGCATGGATTTACAGATTAAACATTCTTTAAACATGGAATGATGTGATAGGATATGACAGCTCCACCATGTCAATGATTTGTTCAAATATCAGATAACAGAATAAGAGAGAACAGGAGAATTTTTGCTTAAAAACATTCGCTTAAAACAAACAAACAAAAAAAGATCTTGGTCTGTGATGCAGAGGCCTTTTAATTGCATGTAGCTGTGAAGGAGGAGCTGGGCTTTGAGACTTGGTAGTCTTGATAGCGCGCCGGTCAGTGTGTGACACTCGTGTGAGAAGTTGGGTGTCAACCTCGTCATCCCATTACTTTTGTATTTATGACTGTATTCAGGATATGCAGCCACCGTGATTCCGGAGTGTTCCAGAAAGCAATGCTCGCTGGAACCACACACAGGATCTTTTTGTCTCTGGAACGAAGAGTTATTTTTATAGAAAGCACCCTGCTGTTATCCAAAAGTATTAAATTTTAACTGAATGCTGTTTGTTTATCAAGACTTGAGAGAGTTTGGGTCCTTTCGCAGCACTGTTGGAGCTTTCAGGCACTGTAAGGGTACAACTTCGTGCTTTTATATTATGCTGCTCTGAATTCTACAAACTTAGCTGCTGCCAGTGGCAGCAAGAAACTCTGAGTATATGGTTTGCAAGTTAGCGATTAAGAATGCATATTTTAAAATGTTAAATTATTACAAATAATTACTGTATTTGTTAGCATATAAATGCAAGCATTCAAATCATATGCAATACTCAAAACCCTTTTATTTATATAGGATTTAAAACTTAATTACATTTTTTTATATTATTTCAGTTCAGTTTTATATAAAACTAAAAAGAAGTGATACAAGGAAAAGATCAGAAAGTTCTCTTAGGAGTTCTAGCAGAATACATCTATTGTCTTGTATTTTAGCAGATGATTTTTGGCAGCCCACCAGATCATAAGCATACTTGCCATTCCAATAGCTTTGATATCTTTATGCAAAACTGAGCACTGCTTTAATTTCGCTTCATTTGGAGAGGACGAAGACTGAACTACTGTTTATTCCGACGGGATTCTTCTTGGTCAGGGTTGAGGCATATAGGTGTAACTACCTTTTTTCCAGCCCCTCTGCAGATATGTCATCTCCTTGAGGGCTGTACATAAACAAAACCACCATGTTTAATTAAATCTAAAATATGTCTTCTTTTTGAGTGATAATACAGCGTTCTGTGTGCAAGGATGTAGATTCTGGTCTTGGAGGCCGGGAAGAAAAGGCAACATGTTTTGCTTGTGGAGAGCATACCTGGGACTTGACAAAACTATGTGCTGGTAGTTGAGTGGAAAGCTTTCCTGGGAGTTGGATGACTTTTGACACAATGTAAAATTCTAATATATATTAAAAAAAAAAAAAAATCAAATATCCATTGCAGTCTTACAAACTGTGTTGTGTTTCTCTTCTCTGTGGCAGCTTAGTAGCAGTAAAGCTGAAGAATCTTTTCATGACTTGACAAGACTATAATAAAAAATGTGTTTTGAAATGTGTTAGCAAATAGGTTTAAAAATACATTTCTGTGTTTATAATCTCTGTTTGGCTCTTCGTGTTACATTTCTTCATACTTGGTGACTGGGGAATTTGTGGAACAAGTGATTCAGGATGCTTTTAGGATCATTGGCTCAGTTTTAGCCATGACATGTTTATCTTCTGTAGCTCACTAAAGCTACCATATCCTTTCATGTGGTAGATCTGTGCTGGCATTACTATAAAAAGATTGTCTTTCTGCAACTGTGATGGAGAAAGAGGTTTTTCCCCCTGAAAGGTAAATGTAGGCTTTGTTGCTGCAAACCAGAAATCCTTCAGGGTTTCTCTATGGCTAGAAGTACTTGTTCACTCTATCCACACCTGGCTGCTTTTAGGCAGCAAGTTCATTTTTTTTCCAGGGGCCAACTGGATTATGAATAGCTGAGTTTATCAGAGGTGTTGTCAATGTTCATATATTTTACTTTGGTTTTACAGGTTGCCTTATTTGATTGGTGGTAGTAGAGAAGTCACACGTAGTAGTCTGAAATTGCCCTTAGTTTGCCAGGACACAGGCATGCTTTCCTTTTGTGTGTGTGCACGTGTCTGCAAAGTTGTAAAGCACTCTGTTGTGATCCACATTTTAATTCAACTTGGTATGTCTGTAATATATTTGTATGCTATAGACTTTTTAAAGTTGTTAGGTGATGGTTGCTTTACCTTGAATGTTATCACAGGGAAAGCCTGCTTTTCAAAACAGCTTTGTGTGCCTTTACAGTTTTTGATAATGTATTCTAAAATGTCTTCTTAAAAATTTCTTTACTTTCATGTTTTGCCAGCAAGAATGAGGTTGTGATTGCATGGCTGTTTTACTTTGTTCTAAAGTCTGGACTGCTGCTGAAGGGCCAGCTCCACTTGCCAACTATTTCTACCATCTCCCTGTAGGAGCACAAGGATGGGTGAGCTATGTGGATTAGGGAATTTACCCGCCTGAGATCAAATCTTCCCTGACTCTTCTCCCAAAAAGGGATAGTTTTTGGACAAATCCATTCCCTGATCCAGCTCTTTGCATGGCTGCACAAGTGGTGCTGCTAGCATGAGAGGTAGGAGGGATGAGTACCTGAGAAAGGAGAGGAAAAGCAAGGCTGTGCAGTGGCAGCCCAGGTTCATGTGGGATTAAAGTCACTGTGTAACCGCAGCCTAATGCTCCTGTAGAAGGCACAGCTGCTGCTTTGTGAATTAGAGCTGGAAAGGCCACCTTATTTAAGTCTTAGCTAATTTTCTGCTGTCTGGATATGTTGATCCTATGTTGCTTCATCATTTTAAGTCAGTTGACTGTACAGTGTGGTGTAAATAGATGTAAAGATTGCATGATTTCTGGCTGAGATGGGATAGCAATATATCCTTTCATTTATTGGGTCCCAAATTTAGTTTTTCATCACTTTCAACTGCATTCATAGTGTAAAAGGAATTGCCAAAATCATAGGCTCATAATCTTTGTGTGCTCCTGATATGGATGCAAATATATGTACAGATACCTCCTTCTGTTTCTTTTCCTCTTCTGTCCTTGTGGTTTCTCCCTCCTTACTTTTTCTTATTTAAAATATCTTCTCATTGTTCAGTCTAGCATATATCACAGTGTAATGTACCCTATAAATTCATTCAACTTTTTTTTTTTGGTAAAGCTTCATTCTACTCTCACTCTATGTCTGTGTCATCTGCCTTTCTCCTGCTGCTGCCTTGCCTTTGTGTGGTATTTTCTGTCTTCCATCTTCTCATCCAAAGCTGTACCCTCTGAAGGTTGCTCCCTCCTTCCAGTTTGTCAACTTGTTTTTTAGTTCAGATACTTCATCTCTCCCATAGTCCTTTCTTTATCCAGTTCTGAGCTTGTGAATTTTAATTAGTTCTTGGGCATCACCTCTATTTCCGAGATGCTTACGTATTTAATGTTCAGCAACACCGCTTATGCCTGCTAGATTTGTTACACCTCTGTGTTTACTTGTTAAGTGGGGAGATCTGCTTGTGGGTCTTCTTTAACCATCCAAACCCTTTCTGGGCTCGGATGCTGTTGCCCTGGCAGCTGGGCTGTCACTTGCTTCTGCTCAGCTGAGAGGCAGCTGGTTGGATGTGGAGTATGGGGGTGAGGGAAGAAGGAACTTACTGGAGATTTGGGTTTATGCGCCCAGTACGAGGACAGAGTGCTTCTTCATCTCTAACTTGGTGTCTCATTCCTGTCATAACAAGCCTCAGTGAACAGTACAGACACTTAAAAAAAAAAAAAGGAAGAAAAGTATGAATGAATATGTATCTGTAGATAGCTAGTTGCTGCTAGTTTGAACATGTCTTTTTAGGTATTAAATTATGCTCTACTTAATAAAGCTGCATGTAACCTTTTGCTATGAATATACTTTGTACTCTCCAGTGGAATTTGACTATGCTTCTGTAATCTCACTGATTATGTTGGGAGGTTCGTGACAAGGTTTACGGCAACTTTGGCTGTGAGTCAAGCTACTGAAGTAGAAACTAACTGCAGTTCCAATTTTAAATACAGCAAATCTAATGTAGCAGCTACAAGGCAGATCACTTAACAGATACTGTGTTAGGGAAAAGTCTCATCACAGTACGGATAACGCTGCAGAAGGATAAGTAACTGGAAAAGAAAACTGTAAAAGAATATGTATTCATATATGTATATAGCCGTATATATTAGGATGCCATAAGAGATTCTGAAAAAGCTTTACTTTTCCTGTCCTGAGGCAAAGTGGTAGTGAGGAGTTTACCTTTCTTCCTGCTCTTTCCGGTCTCCAGCTGCAGGGAATGCAATTTGTTTGGATATTCTTGAACCCTGTATTGGGCTCCAGAGCATGTTTGCCTCTGGCTAGTGGGTATCTGATAAGGCCTTTTTTTTTTTTAAATTCCTGTTCAGAACTTCCTCTCTGCAGTTGCTGGGAGGTTTTCATAAGAAATTAATCTTTTTTCTTTTATACTGCTCAGAAATTTGTCCTTCATTGTCACCCCTCCTTTTCCCTCCAAGGTCATTGACTGCCTTCAGCAGACGTGATGCTTGCCTCTGGTGTTTGCGGCTTTATTTAAGTAGGAGCAGAGTGATTTCCTGTGCTTGCAGGTTCTGAATTCTGCAACCTGGCAAAGTGGAAAACAGCAGGAGTATTAGAAAAACTCATGGAAACTGTATGCACAATATTGTTTTAGTCTGGTTTTGACTCACACTTGAAAAGGCTTTCCTTGTGCAACTAGTAGATCGAGAGGCTCCTTTTTTTTTTTTCTTTGAAGTGTGCAATTTTCTTAGGAGCTGATGACATTTCTTTCCTCTTGGGCTGATCTTTCTCACCACTAGTGAGTATTGTGAGTTCACTTTTATTTTTGTTTTCAAACTCCGTTAATTCTTTGCTATAACACTAAATATGCAGAAATTTCAGAAATTTTGAGAAAAGTTGGTGTTACTTCTGAATAATATTGCATATAATGATGCCACACAATCTGTGGTCTGGGCACATTACATATAATTAGGCAGTCCTTTAATGAGATGCTCGCATTCTTGATGGAATTAAAATCTAGCGATGTTTTGACTGGAACTGTTTGAGGGAAGCTTGGAATGTACTTTAAAAAAAATGTTGCCTACTGGGTGTGGAAGTCCAAGTTTTGAGGGAAAAAAAAAAAGCCTCAGTATAAACATAGCCACAGTGTAATGATTCAGGCCTATCTTGGCACAGTGAAATTGAGAAATGGACCACACTCTTTTTTTTTTTTTTTTAATCCCTGACATAAAAAGTAATGGATCTCCTGTTTCAATATTTCTAAGTAGCTTTTCAGTTTTTGGTTAACTGATGAAGGTTTGTTTTTCCTGGTTCTTTGTGTTTTTTTTCGTAGCAGAAGTATTAGTGTAAAAACCCAAAACAAAACCCAAACAACAAACCAACAGTCCATTTCTCACATCAGAAAGAAAATTAATTTTTTTTCTCCACTTTAGCTTTAAGGTTTGCATTTGAATGAGCTTTTGTTTATTAAAGCAATTCCAGTGCATGCTCTGGAAGTCTGATTTTTAAGGGCTTATGTTTCCTTAGAAGCTTTCAGGAGAATTCAGGCTCATTACGTTAGCTGGTGAGCACTGTGCCTTCAGTGTGCATTTGTCTTGGAAGACAGTAGAAAGACAATTCTGGTACTAAGTACAACACATACATTCTTTGCCAATGGTGCACCCTTTTTAAGAATGAATTCTGTAGCTTGCAGAAAGTTGTGGGTGTGGGTTGGTTTTTTTTCCTGAATTTTATCTGACTATGGCCTTTCCTAGAGCTATCATTTTTCACCACAATGTTACCTGACAGAGCTGTAGAAAACCAGCAGTTGCGATGTGATCCTGTAAAGGTTGCCTTTGTCACACATTTTTATGGTGACAATTGCAAGGTGTAGCTGACAATTCACCAAGTTAGGTACATATATTAGAATATATGCTACAGGATAATTTTGAAAGAACATAAAGCTCTTCTGTTGGTCCACGTGAGCAAACCCAAGCCTGATTCAGTGAGGAAGGCTTTCTCTTTGACGCTCTAAGTATTTCTAATCCCAAGTCTTACTTCCAAAACCCTGTATGTAAGGGGAATTGAAGATGTTCAGGACATACCACAAATGTCATGATAAGCTGTATTGGAAAGAGGAAGAACATTCTTATAATTCCAGACACAATTAGTGTAGCCTGGCTTAATTTCCTATGGTGTTTTATTGTATTTGTTTCATCATGTTTGGTGGGAAAAGGTTTTTTTGCAGGTTTTGCATCCTTTGCCAGTAGGTGTTTCAGTGTCTTTTGCAGACAGGGCTTTCAGCCTTTTACCATAACCTGCACAAAGCCTTTTGTAAACGATACGTGCTGTGGCTTGGGACATTGAGGCTGTTGATAGAGGGCACTCCACCCTTTTCATAGAATTGTCTAGGTTGGAAAGGACCTTTAAGATCATAGAGTCCAACCATCAACCTAATGCTGCCAAAACCACCACTAAACCATGTCCTTCAACACCACATCCATGTGTCTTTTAAATACCTCCAGGTACGGCAACTCCACCACTTCCCTGGGCAGCCTGTTCCAATGCTTGATAACCCTTTTGGTGAAGAAATTTTTCCTAATATCCAACCTAAACCTCCCCTGGCACAACTTGAGGGCGTTTCCTCTTGGCCTATCACGTGTTACTTGGGAGAAGAGACCATCTAGCTTTGTGGCTAAAGACATTACTTTTTCTTCCCCTCCCCTCCATGCCAGCCTGGTCTTTCCTCTGGAAGTTATTTTAGACATTCACGGGTGAACATGGAGATGTGCATCAACTAGTGAAGCTGATTGCATGTTAGTCCGGTTCACGGTCCATTATATTCTCTTGACTTGCGGGCACAGATTCTTGTCTCTTGCCTCTGCGAGAAGGGTGTGGTGAATACCAGGAGACGGTATGACACCAGAACTGGCTTCCCTCCAGTGTTTTTGACCGTGTGTCAAAACTGGCTCAGAACAAGTTTAATTTTTGTCATGCTGAAAATACCCGCTAGCACATTGGGAACGCTGATTCTTGGCAAGGCTGATGTTTGTGCTACAGAACTGGAGTTAATCAGAAAGCAAAACCTGGTCCACGGTCCCCAATGCAAACAGTATCGCAGGTTGGTGTTTTTAAATAATAATAAAAAGGATATGGCTTTTCATAGAGGCTGATATGACTCGGAGAATCTGATAGTTGTTGCTGTATCTGAAGTGGTTTTTGTGTTTTTACTAAAAGTCACAATTGGAACCTGTGTATTTTGGGTCTTAAAGGCTAGCTGAACTTTGTATAAAGGATGCTGAAGAACCTCTTAAGAAATGTACAGAATTTATGTTACAGACCTGTTTGGCCAGTCACCTGATGGTGCATTGTGTGAATTTCCTTTTAATAGTTGAGTTCCTGCATTTGGGTCAAGTGCAGCTTTGGAATCAAAAGAGAAGGGTTGGTCTCGTCTGCTGTCGGGAGACCTTGAAAACTTTGTGCCTTTTCAATGCTAGTGAGTGGGAAGCTTGTCCTGACAAATGAGGGAAACGGTATTATCAGATCATACCTCATGTAAATACCCTTCATGGAGGGGGCAGAGGTAAAAAAGATCTTTTTGGTTTGTTTGTTTTTGTGGGTTTTTTTTCCAGCTAGGGGCCAATGTAGGGTGGTTATCTGACTGTAGAGAACTTAGTACCGTGTTACTTTGCTTGCGATCCCCAGCTGGTCATTGATATCAGCTTCTCCTGCTCCTACTGGACTTTTAACTTATCTGTTATCTTGTATTCTGGTTGATGATTTTTAGTTTTCTGATGAATGTGCATCTGACTTACCTTTTTTACTTAGTACAGTCACTGAGCTTGTTCAGTCTTAGTCACTGCAGTATGAAAGCATACAAAAAAGGTGTTCTGCATTCATATTTTTTTAAAAAAAGGCAAAACCTAAGCAAACCAAAGTTATTCCAGTCAAGTATTTGCAGTAAACAAATCTGGTTTATAATAGCTCAAAATAGTGCTTTTCTGTTTGTTTTTTTATAGTAGGTTTTAAAATTTTAATAACATCGTTCCAAAACACATAGTAGGACTACATTAAGTTAGAGGCTTTTTGTTGAATTACTGTTTGTAAGTGTTCTGTTGTGTTTCTTTCTGAAATAAACACAATATTTCCAATTAATACTTGAGGAAAGAGAGTAAAAAAGAGAGTAAAAGTAACTAAAAAAAAAAAAATCTATTGAAATCTAGTTTTTTTTCCTGTGTGCTATTGTAAGCACATCGATTCTATTCTTAGATTTTTAAAGTTGTTCTTAGTGTTTGGAGATATTCCTTGTAACAGCCTTTTGTGTTATTTTAAGTATTCCTTTCTTTGTGCCTGTGAGGATCTCCAGTGGCTCCCCAGAAGGTTGTTCACACACATCTCTATACTCCTGTGCATTCTCCAGCAAGTATCCTTTTAATGAGAAAGACAAAACGCGTTGGTGTCTAATTTTATGAGAAGAGCTCAGCCATGCAGAAGACTTTCGAAGATTTATGGTGGTAAAGCCACTAAGTATAGTTACTTCTAGCTTGTGTGCCAGATTCAAGCCAGTGTTAGTGAAGAAAATTTTGGCGCTTGTGACCATGTTTAAATACATACAATACTAAGCAAAAATAAGTTATTTTTTGGCTCTGCTATATACTGCGTGCATATTTGGTGGGGAGAAGAAAGGGAGGAGGCAAAAAACCAAACAAGCCGCAATTTTTCTTGAGGGTATGATACTCTGAGATGATCTCAGATCAAAAGTGCTTTTAAAGATGTTTGAATGTAAGAATAAATGAATTTGTATATTTTGTGAGACATTCCTGCCAATATTTGGAAAGGCTGGAAGTTTGAGAAATTACTTAAAACTCTTTTGTAAGGGTATAAAAGGAGGAAGTACTTTTGTTTTTATTCAGAGTTTGAGAATGACAGAGATGAGGTCCTGAATTTTTTTCAAAATGAAATAAAATTGACCCAAACATTTTTCAGACTTTCAGCAGCAGCGGAAAATAGTTGTATCTCTTCACTTAATTGTGAATTTCTATCTGGAAACANAGGAAAATAGTTGTATCTATCTCTTCACTTAATTGTGAATTTCTATCTGGAAACATTACTGTATGTTAGGTTGCTGAATTTCTGTTAATGTTTGATCTAAAAATCAATGTCTGTCCAGCCTAAAACCAGGCAGAGACCGAGAAGAGAGGCTAGAATGACTCATAAATTAAAAAAAAAAATCAGAAAAACAATAATATGCAGCATTACAGTGTCTTGATTTCTAGCAGCTGCTTTTCATACTGTTGGTGTCTACCTGGCCTAGTTTTAGCCTTATCTCTCTCTGTTTTAGTCTTATCTCTCAATGTACTTTGCTCATTTTCAGCTGTGTTGCCACCAGTGATAAAAGGGCGTAGATGGCAGTGGCTTTACATGTTATTTTAATGTGCTTGTTGTTATGAAGTTTTCTTTCATGTTAATTGATTTTGTGTGATTGTTTCTAATAATCGCGATGTGATCTAAGCTGAGTAAATTAGAGGACAAGTAAACATAGCTGCCTAGTAACACCTGTTTAGAAATAGATCCTGCTTTTGAATTTCCTCTTTATCTTCGCATTCTTCCCCTGTTCTTCTCAACACTGTTAGTCCACATAGTTGTGTGAGAGACATAGTTCACAGGTCAAGTGTTTGCATTTTCTGTACCAGATCTACTACAGTATTTAAGTTTTGTATAGTTGGGGGACGCCAAAGCATTTCTGGGAACGCTGGTATCACTTTCAGGATTCAGTTCCATCAGAGTTACAAGAAGCTTAAGAAACAAATTAAGAGAGGACCATGACAGGGGTATTTTTGAGTCGCAACAATTTGAATTTTAATAAATTTCTTTCACCAGCTCCTGTGGTATTGGTGTAAGGTGATAAACTTAAATTAATTCACTATACCAGCAATACGAGAACACATAGGTGTTCTTGCCTCCAAGGCGTCTCCCTTGGGGTGTCTAACCAGTGAGAATTTCAAACTCTGCCACACCTTCGTTCTGTGCTGCAACTATTGCGTTGGCAGAACCAGTTGTTTTCTTCTTAGGTGAGGAAATGCAATTGCATACAGCGGGTGCGCTTGCTGTGTCCATTTGGTGTTATACCACCCTCTGCTTGCATGTAGCACTGCTTTACAGTTTGGTGCATGGGGAGTAACAGTTGTTATTTGTCCTTCCTGACACTGGATTAGAGGAAATAGTTCGGTGTCTGGACTGATTTCTACCCCTCAGCCGAGTTCTGCAATGAAAGTTACTGAGGTGACTTGGGCTTCTTGAATGTGTCTAAGTCTGTATCTGGAAGTATGTCCAGACGGAATACCGGGGAGCAGATCTGGCTGGCTTTGCTCCCTAAATTTCTAAAATGGAAGCTAACTGCAGTCAATGAGTTGATAGATAATAGAAAAGCCCAGGTTGGAAGGGACCTCAAAAGACCATCTGGTCCAACCTTTTGTGGAAAAGGGAGCCCAGGTGAGATTACATAGCTCCCTGTCCAATTGCATCTTGAAAGCGTCCAGCAATGGGGACTCTACCACGTCCCTGGGGAGATTGTTCCAGTGATTGATTGATCTCCATGTAAAAAACTTCTCTTATATGGAGATGAAACCTCTCCCGGTGCAACTTGTACCATTGCCCCCTGTCTTCTCCATGTGGCTCATTGTGAAGAGAAGTTGTATGACCATCCTGGACAACAAGGAATCAGAGAGGTGGGACCTTCTAGTTTAGGCTCAGTGGTAACACAACCTGTAGGATTTACGCGTTTTCAAGCAGAGAACAACAAAACTCTACTTTTTTTTGTTCCTCGGCTCCCTTCAGTGCTCCTGGAGATGACAGGAGTGTTGAATGGGACTATGTGTCTGGAGCAGTAGCAGTGTTGGAATAGTGTATCTGTATAGCAAGGGAGTGTGGGTTGTAAAAGCTGAATGTTTTGCATTTCAATACCTCATAATAACAGAGAATTTAATTCTGTTTACCGAAACTATCCTTGGGTTGTTTATAAACCTTTTGATACTAGATGATGTTTTTTCTCTTTCTCCATATAAAAGCAGCCAATAAATCTACTGGAGTTAATCTCTTTGTAACTTTGATAATCCAGACAGGGAAGAAAATGCCTGTAGTGTGGTTTTTTTGGTTGGTTTTTTGGGGGGGGGGGGGNGGTGCGGGGCGAGGGAGGCGGGGGGGGGTTACTTTTTTTTTTTTTTCCAGGTGTGCCTAAGCAGGGTAACAGAAAGGTGTGTGAATTCATGAGCAAAACGATTAAGGGCTTGCGATTTGATTACCTCTCTAGATCTTTGGGCAATCTCCTCTTTTCTTTGCAGTTAAAAGAACACTCAGATCTCTGTATAGCAAACACCTTAATATTTTTGGGGTACTGAGGTGTTTTGTATAATTAATATCTTTGGGATATTAATTCCCAGTTAGCGGGAGCTGTAGCTATTCCTTGTATTCCACATTTTCCACCTGATAGTAGAAAAGAGATGAAAGAAAAGTAACTTCTGCAGTTTCTTTGAGCAGTTGCAGCAAGACTAGTTTGTATGTGCTTCTTAGCTGTTTTCTTTGTGCTTCGAATATAAGTGAAGAGCTCAAAAGTGTAATGATCTGGGAGATGTTGAGTCTTTTGGATCACGACCTCTGTGATATAGTGACAGACTTGCACTAGTTCGCTTTGGGCATCTAAAATTTTTTCCCTGTGCTTGCTGTGTAAAAGGTGGAGAAGCATTTGATACGATGTGGTGACCAATGTGCAGGCTTTCAGGGTAGCATCTGCCTAAAAATTTCTATCAAAATATAGGCAGAGCTTAAATCATAGAATGGTTTAGAGTTGAAAAGGACCTTGAAGATCATTGAGTTCCAACCCCCCTGCCATAGAATTAAATAATGTGCATTATGTTCAAATTGGTTAAAAAACCCCAACCAAGAAAACAAAACAAAAACCTCCCCAAATCAAACAAACTTTAGAAACATTCATCTGTATTTGGATTAATCTGTGTGAAAGTAGATGTTGGTTAGTTACTATGAGCTAATCAGTTGTGTAGAAATCAAAGAAGGCCGTATACTCTAGTTTTTCTAAGCATTTGAAGCTTAGGCTTTTCTGCTGAGGAGATGAACCTAATCTTTGTTATTACATGAGTCTTTCATTTTCAAATCTGCAGGATTTTGATGCCAATATCCAAAGACTGGTTAAAGTTCGTGTTCCAGTCTGCCTTACTGCTGGGGAGAAGTGATGTGACGATCTCTAACGCCAGGGGAATTAAATCCTCTATGTTTCTATTGCTTCTGTAGTAGCTAGTGCATTAAGTACTCAAGAAATACTATAAAAATCTACATAAAGAGTTTGAGCACCTTCTAGTGTGTTGCTGAAACCTGATAAAAATGTTCTTTAATTCTTTCTTCTGCATGTGCTTCTCATTTGCGCTCCCTTTTCTTTTGGTAAGAGGTGGCTGTCTTCGCTTTCATCTTTACAAATGTGCAAGTAGGATTGAAGGTATGTTTCTTTTACTTGAAATCAAGGATGGTGATGTTGTTATTCCTGATTTCCTGGGGAGACTTGGACTTCTGACCAGTCGCTTTCTGTGTCCTGCAGCCAAGGTTTACCGTTACCGCAGAGCTCTGCTGTGCCAGAGGAATGTGACTGTCGAGAGTGGTCTTTGTTCTGGAGTTTGGGGTAGTCTTTTAAACACCCCGGGCCTAGATTGTGGAGCGCGTTGAGCTTTGATCTTCCCTGAAAAGTTCATTTTACTTAGCAGGGGTGCTTTGATGTTCTCTGCTTGCTGGAGCTTATTGCTGCCAAGTCCTTCACATGGAGGTGCACTGCAATGCTGCTGTCCAGTTAATAACCCAGACCAGATCTTTTCATCCAAGGAGATGTTACTGTGAATCCAGACGCATCTGAACACTTCTCCACTCCCGAGTAAGCAAATGGATCTCCCTGCTGTAGAAGTTTTCTGTTGAAATTTTGAATTTTTTTTTTCTGTCTAAATTTAGCAGGTTCAATATTATGCTAGACGAGGGCTGAGCCCTTTTTTGTTGACATAGCTAGTGAGATGTTTGAAACGCGTTTTGCCTTATCTTCACCTAGCTGTGCTGGCGAACCGCCAGCGCAGAGGCAACCTGTATTTAGCGACTGTGTTCTGGTTTTACTGTGGCTTTTCATTGAGTAAAAATATGATACTCCTGCTGTTTTCATAAATGAATTTCCAATTTAGTTATGTTAAAAACTGATTCTTAATTCCTGGTTAAGCACCTGAGCTGCATTTGCCCTTGAGGAAGATAATCCTCGTTGGGCTTCCTGTTCCGAGGTGTTTGTAGCAGCCGATGTTCCTGCAGGTAGTAATCAAGATCAAGGAAAGCCAGTGTCCAGGAGAAAAGGCTTCTCGTACTCTTTCAGATCTTTTCCAGGAGGCTGGTTGGCAGTAGACTTGAGTTAAGTTTCTGCTTTTTGGAAAAAGGATTGGGTAGGACCCTGCCCTCTCTTTCCCTGTCTAGGGAATGATCAAAGCAGAAATAACTGGTTGTACTCAAGAACCTTCCCAGGAGAAATGGCTAGAGGTAAGGAATGCCACCATTCCATAAAAGGAGGTGAGCTGAACTGGGAAAGAAGCAGTTCAAGTAGGCAGTGCCCTGCCAGGCCTTGTGGCAAGTGGCATTAGTAAGAAAATACTAGAGGGATTTTCTTTGGGTTTTTGTGTTGTGTTTTTTTTTTTTTTCTGTAATCTCTACCCAGCAGATGCTTTACCTACAGAAATTTATCAGCCTTCACTCCTTTTCTCATTATTTCTACAGTAACACCAAATTCAGAAAGCATAAATTTGTTTCAGTGTCTCCCCTGTCGCTTCCTCTGAGTCCCATCTGGCCCAGGGATAATGGACATGACCTGAATAGCGGGGAACTGAGCAACCTTTCCGTGGCTTATTTGGAACAGGCATTCACAGTGATAGGGATAGTTGTGTTTCCATAGTACGTGGACCGCAACCTGTAATGGAGATATAGCGTTGAATTATTCTGGCAGGGAAATGAGAAGATGGTGGTGGGAAGAAGCGTGCATTTCGGAGTTCTCAGTGCCTGACGGATCCGATTCCTGCACCCAGGGTACGGGCAGGTTTAAATATGCTTTGAAGGAAAACTGTGAACAGTATTGTTTACAGAAAGCTATATGGTGAGCAGGAATGTGCTTTCTTATTACAACATCTGTGTACAGAGTAGTGTACCCAGCTGTGGGTAAGCAGTTAGGTTGGTTCACCTGGTTTGGGGGAGTGACAACCATCCTTAAACATCTTAAACCCACTTTCTTTGGCAAAGTCATAACACTTTGCACTGCAGTGGCTGAGGTGTGGGCACATTCCACACCGACTGTTGTACGTGCGGTAGTGTCTAGGAGAGATGGGCAACAAGTAGCAGCTGTTTCTTAAACAACACCAGCTTTTTGTGAAGGTACGAACGGATTAGCACACAGAGCAGGATGACTGGGGTGCAAGTAGTGTGTGAATGTTGCCTTCACACAGAGACACCTCATGAGCAGTATTTTAGTGGTGAACGTGCTGAAGGTCTGCACATTGTGGGAAGAGTAGAGATAAATGGTTTCCAGTTGCAGCTTGTTTGCTTGCTCCAAAGCTGCATAGGGAACACTGTGAGATAGACCTACAGATACATTTTAGAAATTGGACCATGTGTTTTCAGTGAACTCTTAAATTTTATTGACTTAAAAAGCAACAGTGCATGTACCATGTTCTTGTAAGGCAGGGCAATTGTGCTTTGAGGAAAAAAACATTATGGTAATTATTATTACTTGTCAAATTCATTAAAATACAGAATTTGACTTATGTCAATGTGAATGACAATGAAACCTTGTGAAGGGCACCATTTAAAAATGAAGTGCCTGTATTAAAAATTTAGGTAAAGAAGGGAGAAAAGTCTTTGTAATAAACTTGGTTGGCACTGTCAAGATGCCTAAAATGTGACAGGTGTGTAAGGTAAAACCTCTACAGTTGTTGTTGCCTGCTACAAAACATTTTACAGATCCAGGATGAAATAAGCTGCTTGAATGATGAAATGTGTCTTGGCTTCTTCAGAGAGCTGTTAAGCAAATGGGGATCAAAGAAACTTCTCATATTCCTGTATTCTAAAAACTCCTAATAGACGGTCTGAATTATGCTAGTGTATTTTTTTTTTTTTCTAAATAGGAAATATCTTGAATATGATGAATCAGGTTTGAGTAAGCTATAGAAAAGTACATTTGTATTTGTCTAAATTGTAACTCTCAGTAATGTTTGCTTAGTTTTCCATTTTAAAACAAAAACTCATCAGTGATCATTTTAAATACACTTAATCTCTAAAACCAATCTTTGTATTTGTTGTAAATGCTAATGCTATATAGATGGAGTGCTTTTATTTTGAAAAGGGTGAATGAAATGTTCATGCTCACCAGCAGCTTTCTGGTTGTTCTTTTTGTTTTCTTTTTTATTCTACTAAAGGGAAAACTCTATTGTTTTAGCATTGTTTTGTGTCTGGATGTCATGTTTCTCTGATCACATGCCGGACTGCTAATACTTTTCTGAGACAAATTGCTGAAAACATTGACTACGTTTGAGGTTACAAGAATTCTCTATATATAGTGACAGAATTGATTTTTTTGGCTCTGTTGCTAGTGGCAACTCATCCTAATCCCAAACTGTACGGTAATATGATTTATGGTGAGTACATTGCTCACAGTTAAACGTTGTCTGGAATTTTTTTCTGTGTGCATTGCTAGAAGGTCATTGTTCAGGCACGAGGTAGAGATATTTCATGGTTTACAATAGAGTCGTTTGTTGTAGGTTGTGTGGATTATAACATTTGAAATGATGAATAAAATCTTAGTTCAAAAGCATACTTAAAACTGAAATTTGGGAGAAAATTGCTTCGTTGTTTTTGATAGGTTTATGAAGGAGAAGCTTCCGATTAATTGGAAGCTTGTGCTGATAAAAATCACAAGTATCTCCTGTTTAAACTCCAGTTTGCTTGTGGGTTTGTACTATCACACGAAGTATTTTGCATCTGCGTTAATGTTTTTGTTTAAATCGGGCAACTTTTACTGAGCGTCTTCCACAGACTGCATTAAAGAGCTTGTCTTATAAATGTTACCAAGATGTATGTTATGCAGGTTATAAAGAACACCTAAGCTTGCACCCGCTGGCCTATGCCGGTTGTGATTGACCTTTAAATGTCCTGATAAAACTGTTGACTTCATAACACGTTGTATGGAGAAATTGTAGATTTTAAGTACATCAGTTAAACTATTGTGAGTAAGCAATTTACTCTTCAAAATATAAACGTGCTTTTAGAGAGGGTTATTTTTTAAACAGCAGGAAATCATTCATGTGTGAGAACTTCTGAAGTCAAGAAATTCAAAGTCTGTCTGGATTTTGTGTTTCAAAGCAAGATCTCGTTTATCTGCTCTCTGTGTGCATGGAAGGCAAATTAGGTTTTTTATTCCTTTGAATGGAGTGGGGTTAGAAGAACAGTAGGGCCTAGATTGCCAAAAATACAACAGTTGATCGTTTTTAAACCTGTCTGCCAATGCAGTGATTGAAAGGTAATAACGGAGCTGAGGGTCTTGAATTGTGTGATGGTGTGGGTGGCAGTACCCAGCCGCTGACAACCTGGGATCGGTTGGAGGGTTCCTATCTACTGAAGATGGAGAAAACCAAATAACTTCCATTATTACCAAGACCTGTTTCGTAATAAAAAGATTGAGAGAAATTCAGGCTTGTAAGCATGCTGCCACTCGTTTCTTATGCAGGAGGTTTCTCTGGTTTAGTTACCTCTGGGTCCAAATGAGAATAAGCTTCTCCTGCGTCCGGAAGAATGATGCTGAGGAAGACCTGTAGCTGTGGTTAGAAACAGCTGTACTGCATGTCAAGGATGGGGCTTTCTAGCTCTGCCCCACTTCTAGCTCTGCCTCTTTTCTAGGTTTTTCTAATTCCTTTGGGATCGACACATAGAAGATCCTCTTTCCATTTCAGAGAGCTGCTTGAGGGGACGGCAAGAGGATGATCCAGATACTAGTTTCCACACATAATTTTCAGTAAAACAATTGTAGATGAATGCCAGCACGAAAAGCAGAAAATAACACAAAGATACCATGCATAACTTTGATTCCTGGATTTAGGAGGATCTTTGTTATATATTTTGCTATATGCTGATTTAAGTTATAAGCAGGTTTTCTGCAAATTGGTTGAAACGTTTTCTGCTTTAATACCTCTGTTTACATTCAAGAGAATTTTCCTTTAGTGTAGTTTATCTTAGTTGAGAATAAGTGGATATTTAAAGAGTAAACATTCCAAAGGACAAATCATAGCAAAGCTGCCCAAGATGATTAGTTTTAGTGGCAGGAAAAGCGTATTTCTAAGTGCAGCATCGAGATGCTGAATCGGACGCAGTTGATGAGTTACTGTAAATCCTCTGTGTAGCAGAATAGGAATAGAAAGATGTTGCAAGACTCCTCAGGGCGGTAAAATGTTCCGTAGTAGCTGAATCAACAAGGGATTACTGTGTGCTTGGCTATAAAAGGGATGGGGCGGATATTGTAGCTTTTATTTGCTTGAGGAAAACTACTATTTGAAAACGGTGATACATGTTACAGTAAGGAATTTATAGAGGAGAGAAGAGCTCCAATAAGTTACAGGATGTTTGGATTGTCAATTAATACCATTCTGCAGGAACTTATGAAGCTGTATTCAGAAGAGCTGATTATTTTATGATTAAGACTAAAGAGGAGATAGTACGAAGAGTGTGTATATTAAAATCAAGCTTCAATAAAGTCCGCTTTTGGTTTTTTTTTTCTTGTAATACTTGCCAGAGAACTGGATAAGTACACTGAGGTAAGTAGAGAAAGTGAGGGATGACTTGCCAAGGAGCTGCAAGAACAGTGCCCTACAGGGAGAGTAGCTGAATTTCTTGACTCAGCAACTAAAGAGTTTCTTGATCTTACAAATATTTGTGCTTTAAGAGTTGTAAAGATATCCTTCACGCATCTGCTGAGATCAGGCAGACCTCCAGTTGATTCACAGGCAGGAAATGTCACTGGCTTCTCGTGGTGGGTCACAGAGCTTCATTGTGGGCAAAAGTTTAGACTGTGGGTGACCTCGTGAGGGTGGTTTGAGTTTGTTCTTCTGGCTTGTGTGCTTTCACAGCTGACGGGAACTTGGCCTACCCAGCAATGATCGTATTAGTACGCTCTTGTTAAATGTCTTGGCCGGGAGGCCACATTCACACTGCGTTGAGATGCTTGTGGTATAAGAACTGCAAACTGTCCATACTTGCTGTGGGAGGAAGGCTGGTATTCATAACTTGCTGTTAGGAGTCCTGTCCAGAGTAGTGACAGCTTGGGCTTCTGTGACCACAGATTGACTTCAAGACCTGGAGACAGGCTGTCATGAGAGTAGAATTCAGCTTGGTGGTGGGCAGAATCCTCCTGGGAAGCAGCCAGGAAGGGGAAATATGCCTGGATTGATGGTTTTAGCTTAGTTTTTCGAAGGAAGACTTCCAGAGAGCTAAGGACCAAACCACGCCGTTGTGTGGGAAGATCAGGAATGTCAGCAGAAGCCCCACAAGGCTAAGCAAGGAGCTAAAGGACAGCATACAAGTGACAACGATGGGCAGTAAAGGAGGAGTATTAAAGCTTTGCTTGGCTGCTGAAGGACAATATCAGCTGCATCTACAGCTGGTCAGGGACATGAAGAGTGATAGAAGGGGTGCTATGACAATGCTAGCAGCAAGACATTCTCAGAGGCAACAGGGGAGACAGCCCAGTGATGGCTTAATGGGAAAAGACTGCAGTACTAAACCCTTTTATTTTTTCCCCTCAGTCCTTGCAGGCGCAATCTTTGCCTAGACTTATGTGCTTAAGATATCATTTGGAAAGAAGAGCCAACATAATGCTCTGATATGAATATTGATGAACGTCTTTCTACAAGACCTGGGGGAAAAAAATGCCAATATGTATCTCCGTGCAGAAGGGCATAGATGATGGTCTTGTGCTAATGTACGAGACAGCAAGTTTAGCTGGAGATCAGACAAATAAAGGTAACCCAAAATCTAAGCAGAAAACCTGTGTTTGAACAGTGCTACTAAATGCTCAACGCAGTACAGTAACTTATACTAGAGTTTATTTAATAGGTGGTGCAAAGTCTTCAGCAGGAAAAGCAGCAGTAGTAGTGCTGACATTGTCCAAACCTGACGTGGAATAGGAAGCGTATGCACTGAGGGATCCAGGCTTGTGCTCCTTGATAAAAATGCTGGTGATAAAAATTGCTTATTCTTTATCAGATAAATCTGGAAGGTAACAATGTGCATATAAAGTAGTCACCTTTCTAGGATGAGATCTGTTTCAGGCAGGTGATATAAAATCATTGAACAAAAGAGTTTGTTATTTTTAAAACCAAACAGAAAGGCTATTATTTGCTGTAACATAGCATCTAATGAAAAGGAAGCTAAAGTACTCTGTGGCAGTGGAGAGTATGGTCTTAAATGAAATAGAAGTGAGTTTCTACTTCTTACTTTGAGTTGCATTTGTGGAAGAGCAAAGGTGTGAGGTCTAGTCTTGAGAGGTAACCTTGGTTTGACTGTAATACAGGGATGTTTAAATTGAATCCAACTGGCCAGAAAGTGATTTGAGACGGTGTCCTCTCTGGTGAGATATCTTTGGTTGCCAAGGTCTTCCAGGTGGTCTGACAGTAGAAAGACTTGTAATAAAGGAGTTATTTCCTTTACATGTTCTGCTTAAGGTGAAACTTTACCTTGCCTATGGGTGCTGAAAGAGGAACTTTATGCCTTATTTTGCCTCAAGAGCCTTTGAACTGCTTCCTGTGGGCATCTCTGTACCTCTGCCCTTTTCCAGGTGGATTCAGGGAGGAAATGTCCCATTAGCCTACTTGGATAAGAAAAACTTTCCGCTAGCTAGTAGAGAATACTTAAAACGGGTTTGTCTGCACTTTCCCAAGACAGTTGAGCACGGCTGTCTGGATGCATACAGATATATGAAGTTCTTTGCTGTTTTGTCAGAGCTGGCAGGTCTGTTAGCTCAGACGCGAAGCTCCCCGATCAGAGCTGTTGGAGGTTCAGCCAGCTTGGACCATGATCAGAAGAACCGGCAGATTTGTACCAGGTGTACAGGCCCGCCTGGGACATGCACCGTGCCTATCTCACTCCGAACCTCGCTGCATTCCAAGTCACCTGCTTTGGTTTTTGTGATGTATTTATAGCTGTCTGTCAAAGTAGAAATTAAATTTGTGTTAGATTCACAGATTTTAAAAAATACTTTATTTGTGATGCTACAACAATAGCAGTAGTGAATGGATGTGTTGGCACAAAAAAGCAGGCTGTTGTGGTAAAAGCTCTGCTGTAGAATCAAGTTTGCATGCTTTGTCCTAGGTGAATTTTTTGATGTGTAAGTAAAATATCATTAGTGTTGTTCAATGCTCAACGTAGGCATGGTGGACAAGTAGAAATTGTGCCAGGAAATGTGCTATGGCTAGAAAAGATTAAAATGAACTGTACATAGTCACTAATGCTACTTTCTCAAACTTTTGTATGCAGGAGTGTTGAATACATTTCCTTTTTTTTGATGTTCATCGCTGGATTGGTCTTTTATGATCTTCATATGTGTTATAAATAAAAGGAACACCCTAGAACTGAAAAAAAAGTCACAAAACCCAACCAGTGCTGTACGGATTTTCAAGTGACAACTCTTTATTTGAAAAGCAGATAGCCTGATGACTTTGTAGCTGGGTAACTATTGGGGTTGGCCAAAGGGGACGGGAAATACCCTGTGGAGGAGAGGAAAGAGGACTGCACTGCTGTTTCCATTGGTAGCACAAACCCTTATCCAAAAACTAATGCTGGTATGATTTCAGTTGTTTAAGAGTCCAGAATTCACTCTGTAAGGCCACTTAACCTGCTACCGCTGGACTGGTTTGGGGTTTCTATTCTGCAGTAGATGTAGCTTTCAAAGTGTAACAGCCGTGAACTTGCTTCAGCTTACCTTAGCTGGGTGGCGAGGGAAAGAAGGGTCATTATCTTCTGATACTTTTTCTTTTTTCCCTGCTAATGCCATGTCTGAACTTCATATAAACCTGAAGAGGCTTAGTGAGCTTTCCAGTTGTCTGTCAGATACCTGTGTTGAATCACAAAGCTGACAGTGATTTTTTTTTAGATGGTATAGGCAGTGAAAAGGTTCTGTTACTGTATTCCAGGCGAGGCCACTGCATTGCCTTAAGACGATAGAATTTCTGTGTTCAGAGGAGTTTGGCTTGGAAAAGGGAAAGCCGGTCTTTTGTGTAATTATGTGAACTCCCCAACCTACAGAAGTCTCTGATTTTGAAGCCGGGGGTACTTTGTGATGAAAATTGCTTCGGATCGTTCTGCCTCCGTTGTATGTAGTGTTTCAAATTGCCTCTTTGAAGTGGCGCATTGCTCGCTTTTTTCTTTGAAGAACCACACGTGCGCTTACCTGGTGGAGAGGAGCTAACAGGAGACCCCTTCTTATTAGAAGTGCATTTCTAATTTTAATAACCTGGGTTGTTGGGCTCCGGCTGCTGCTATGGCTTCTGAAGTCTGTGTATAGATAACTTTAGAAATCAGTGCTTTTCCATAAAATAATTTATCCTTCAGACACTCAATTTTATGCATATCACTTAAAATGCTTTGGTAGTGGTAGTTCTGTTTAGTGTAAACAGAAAAACACAGAGGAGGCTATTACATGCAGCGTTTGAGAGTCTCGTCATGATGAATAATTTCTGTGGATTAATTATTGCTCCAGGTATTTTATCTTTGTCTCTGCTGGACATGGAAAGGGAATATTAATGCAGTCTGTCCCTGCATGTATGGGTGTTCCTGAAGTGCCTAATTAGGCATGCAGCTGCTAGCGTGCTATGTTATCTCAGCATTTATTGCCAACTGCTGGCCTGAACTGGGCTGCGGTGATGATTTATGTTAGCTGAAGTACTTTTGAATTCAGTTGTGCCTTTGTTAGTGACACACCTGTCCTTAAATTAAAAAAAAAACAACCCAGGTAAAAGTACTTGTACAATTGTATGATATTGATTCATTATGATGAATTTTCCATGTTACTGGGGAAAGTGGGATGAGGCATCCAGACAAAGTGGTGAATTAAACCGCCAGACAAGAACATCGGCATTTCTAAAGAAATCCTGTTTTCCTACAAGTAGGGGAAAATATTTTGGCCCCTTCCCTCCAAGTATTTCAGGATTGCTCTCCTTTTGGTTTTGTAGTGGCAGCTGGAATTACAAAAAACATTTTAATTCGACTATGACCATATCAAATGTTACTATTCGTCTATTAACATTAGCTGTTGTACCTTTGAAGTGTTAAGGTGTTTCTTCTTCTGGTATGCTGCACCTTTTGCTTACACATGCCTGTGCTTCCAGTGAGGTTTCCCTTAGCATTGGCAAGACAAGCAGAGTTTGCTATGTGACATAGCAGTTGGTGCAGCATGTTTCAGGCGGCTTCTTCAGCGATCATCTTCTGGGTACTCCTCTGATAAAGTTGCCACCAAGTAGAGGAGCTGTGGAGGGAAGTGAACAGACTATGTATCATCAGGGACAGGTGATGGTCACTGGAGACTCCCTCCTACAGGAAACAGAAGCATCCATGCGTTGAGCTGACTTGATATCTTGGGAGGTTTGTTGTTTGCTGGGGAGTTAGATCCAGGGTACTGCAGAACAACTACAAAGGCTCATCCAACATAGAATCATAGAATAGTTTGGGTAGAAAGGGACCTTTAAAGGCCATCTAGTTCAACCTCCCCTGCCATGAGCAGGGACATCTTCAACTAGATCTGGTTGCTCAGAGCCCCGTCCAGCCTGACCTGGAATGTTTCCAGAACCCTGGGGACAAGTGAGAAGGGCAGGGGGTCCTTGGGGGTGTCCTTAGCCCTTCCTGTGAAGGTGAAGGGCTTGGGCAGGAGTGGCCACATCCAGCAGGTCAGCACCTGGCGGTGCAGCTGATGTGGCTGACGGGGCTTCAGATCTTAGAAACATGAGAGCCTCGTTGAAACAAGGACTGCTGAGGAGGGATGGGATTCATCTGCCAAGGTGGGGTACAAGCACCTTTGCCAACAGCTAGACCTACTGAGGAAAGCTGTAAACTAGCTTTGCTAAGGGAGAGTTGCTGTAACCTGAAGCAAAGGGTCTAATGAAGAAGTGTCTGGGGGACAGTGTCCTGGAAGAGGCGCTCTCCAGATTAACTGGGGATATGTCACAGGTGCCTGTACATAAGCCCGTGTAGCTGGGAAAAAAACAGGAGGAACAGCCGTTGCAGAGCTGTGAGCTTATTGGAACTGCAGAGGTGTGGTGAGATAGTTCGCTTTCTGTCCTCTTGAAAATCACAGCAATCAGGAGAGGTTTCTGATGACTGGAAGAAGGCAAATGCCATACCCATTTTCAAAGACAGCTGAGAGGAGGATCTGGGGAAAAGCAGACTTGTTAGCTTTACCTTAGTTCCTGGGAAGATTATGGAGCAAAACCACCTAGAAGCCATTTACAAGGTTTCTTTTCCAAGAAACCATTCCTTGAAGGGGCAAGAAGGTAATTGGGAGTAGCCGGTGTGGATTTACCAAGGGCAAATTGTGCCTGATTGCTTTCTGGGCAAGCTGGCAATATGGGCAAGGTGACAGCAGCATATGGTGTTATGTGTTGACTTTCATGAGGCCTTTTACACAGTCTCCTGTAGTACTTCTGCAGTCGCAATGGGGACATATGGACTGATAAGTGGGTGGAAAGTTGGCTGGACTTCCCAACTGTAAGTGACGGAGAGCAGTGCAAAGTCCAGCTGGCAGCTGGGTATCCCTCCGAGGTCAGTACTGGATCAGTACTGTTTAGTGACTTTAATAACAACCGGCATGATGGGATGGAGCCTGCTCTCAGCAAATTGATGAAGGGCACCAAATTGGGGGAGAACAGTTGATAGTTAGGCTGGAGGCAGGGCCGTGTTCAGAGCGACCTTGACAGATGGGTGATATGGGCTGGCAGGAACCTCGTGAAGGTCAACAAAGGCAAATGCCAAGTCCTGCCCCTGGGACACGCCGGCCTTGAGCAACAGGCCAGGCGGGGGCGGCCGGCTGGAAATTTCAATGCCATCTTGTACATAAATATTTTAAGTGTGTGTAGTTCACCATCGGGGTTCCTCCCCTGTTGCTCATGTATTAGGATCTATTTCCCTTGCTGAGAATAATTACATCTCATCGCTGTAAAAGGCATTCTAGATCTGCTTGTCAGTTAAGGGACGTAGGGAATTGGTATTTAGTGTTGTATTCTAAGTTGCTGTGTGCAGGTTTTTGTGTGTTTGTTTCAAAGGTAGATTGGGATACTTTGGTGGGGCTAAGATTGTGTTCATACATGTATTCACTGTTAGATAGGTGGGTTTGAGATTAAGTAGTGATTTTTGTCTCTGAATGGGACAAAAAGAATGAACAAAGCCAGTTGTGTAATTCTGCCTTGATACAGAACATTGGCTTGTGCATTTTCTGGGGTTGCCCACCCCTTTTTTTTCTTCTATTTTTTTTAAGTAAGAACTGTCTGTTTTAATGTTTTTAATGGACAGTTTCAGAATGAGTGTATACTTTCATCTTAAAAAAGAATCACAGAATCATAGAACAGTCTAGGTTGGAAGGGACCTTTAACATCATCAAGTCCAACCATCAACCTAACACTGCCAAAACCACCACTAAACCATGTCCCTCAGCACCACATCTGCCCATCTTTTAAATACCTCCAGGGATGGCGACTCCCCAGTATTGTATTGGTTTAGACATCATTGCACCCTGAATGCGTGTGCTACCAGTGTACGTTATAAGTAAAAGTTGCAAAGTCATTATTTTCTGCTGGTGTCTGTTCTAGATGTCATGAATTATTCTTGACCTACTTCGGGGGAAGTTGGAAATTTTGAGGAATTTCAGAATTCACTGATTCACCTCCTTGAGTGTTGGTGGATTGAGTCAGTTTAAAATCAGTTGCAATGTGCTCTACAATTCCTAAGTAGATTTCCTTCAAGAATTTTTGGTGTGGTGAAATAATTTTTAAACTGAATTTCAAAATTGCCTTAATACCCCTTAAAATCAAAACAATTGAAAATCTTTTATTCCTCCACCTTTTTTGCTGTTCATTTTCTCACTGGATTGGGGCTTTACAGATTTACAGTGTTGATCTGCACCACTTAATGTGGGTTCCACTTTCTGTTGACTTGAGGAGATCCACAGTTGGTAAAGCTAAGAGCAAATTTTACTGTCTTTATTGTTTTGACTGTGTTAGGTGTATTAAAAGGATGAAAAAAAGGTTTTGGGGAGTTACCATCACTATCCGATGTGTGCATGTGTAATTTTTTTCCCTCTCCTTTCCTCATCTTTCAGGTGTCTGTTCTGTTGCTCTGCGTTCTGCTGATCTGGGAAATCCAGTCTCCTTAGAGCTGAGCATGTTTTTTTTTCTCATTTGCTGCTCCTTGCTTTTGTTAGTGTAGCAGCTGGGGACTCTCTTAGGTCAAGGTCAGGTAAAACAGGTGCATTTCTTTAGGCTAACACTTGGATGTTTCAGATATGATACTAATTTGTACATTTTCTGGTGCTTTGCATAGTTGTATAAATTGTAAGGAATTTTTTTTTCATTAAAATTTCTAAACAATTTATCTGAATGACTATAGCCAAAAAACTGTATTAACACAAACCACTAGTGCTAGCTGAGTTGTTCCAGTTTGCCAGTTAATACGTCTGTGTTTTGACTATTATTGTGATCTTGCACGGGGATTCATTCCGAATGTGATTCAGGCCCCTGCTTGGCTCGTTGTTGAATTTCTTGGCCTTTAAATGGAAATACATTCACCTATGTAAATTTATCCCTTTCTTTTATTCACGAGACCTGTATGTGAAGTGTCTGTTTACATTTTTGCATAGCTCTCTAGATGTAGTTAAATTAGCTTTTTAATATAGGGAGTAATTCACTTTCTGATTTTCAAGGTGTCGCTGAGTTCAACTGTTTTTACTGTGCAAGCTGTGACTTTCATCCTTAGATTTGTATGACTGGGTAATCTTGGCAAATATAACATTGTTTTATATAACACTAATGTATAATTTAATGTTAATATACTGATTTTTCATGAAAGTGAGAGCTTTAGACATTTCCAGCCCCAGTGGACATCCACGTACCGGGTTGAGCCCGTCTGTTTCTCTTAGTTTTCTATAGGAAAACTTCTTGAAGTATCATTCTCTGCTGACCTGACTCTTTAGTTCACATTGCTATGCTTATTTACAATGAAAAGTTAAAAATATACCTGAATATTTCATACCATCTATTATCTTAAATTGATATGAGTTGATAGGAATTGACGTTCCCTAGTACTTGCTGGAATTCGTGTTTGGGAATTTGCAGTGACAGCAAAGGTTCGGCACTGGTAAAAGAACTATTAACAAAGCGGAGATGACAGTAAGTGTAGTTTTCTTTCCCCTGCTCCCTTAGTTTCACTGTTTCACAGAGCCCAAGGGAAAGTTAGATCACATAGTCTAGTTTTTTTAGTACAACAGATCATTACATTGCATCCAGGTATTTTTCGTCACATAAAGTCATGTGAATGCAGACCAAAGAATTTCCTTCCTCAGGAAACAAAGCGACCAGCTCAGCCTGGTGCTGCACTTTGGGCTGTGTTATCCCACGTCGGAACCCTGGTGAGGAATGTAAGGAGAAGATGTAGGTGGGCGAAGTCCTGCTATGCATTAGAAAGATCTCCACCCTCCTCCTCTTCAGATATTCTTACTCGTTTTCAGTTTGAAAGAGAATTCTTTTCCAACCCCACATTTAATCCTTATTGTCCTAATGACAGCTAATCATTTAGGAGCGACTGTTCTCTAACCCCGCTGCTGTGTTTTCGACCAGACTTGGCCAATTGCTGACATTTCAAAGGAAGACAACCCTTCTCTGCAGAGCTTCTCTAGCTGTTCGTGCTTCGGAAAGAACATTCCTTCGTAATCCCTCCAGGATTAGGTTCATTCTAGTCATACGGAGCTGTAAGGCACGGAAGGGGGGTGTAGGCAGCAGCATGTGAGGAAATGCTGTGGGTGGCTGGCAATGCCTCTCGATGGTAAATCATGTATGTTGAAACCAGTGAAATAACTTTCCTGAGCGTGACTTTTCCTTCGGGCTCGCAGCAGTCTTCCCTAGCAGCAGGCTCTTTTAAAGACAGGCGCCTGGTCACACTCTGGATGTGTCATAAAATAATGTTTCTTTTAAATGGCAGCTGTTTGTCCTGATGGTGAGCCTAAATTTATTTTTTTTAAACTGGTTTTCTTTTTTTTGGAGACTAAGTCAGGATTTTCCTGCAATGTGAGGATTGCGGCAAGTATCATACTTAAATGAAAAATGGTCTTAGCTGGATTATATACACCAAATATTGTTGCATTTCTTTGTATTTATTCTCACCCTCTTTTTAAACTGTCAAAGACTTAAAATGCTTTTGAATGATTTTTAGTGGGGCAAAGGGAATAAATGTACCACATGAATTAAAGTTTGCAGGATAGAGATGATATTTAGGAGTTACTGTCCAGAAATGAAAACTGAGTTACTTTTTTGGGCGTGCAATTCTGGTGTTTCTTGCACTTAATTAATGGTTAATTTGAGAAAAACATGTAATAGCAGATATTAATACGTCCTAGTTTAAAGAAACCCTAAATAATGTTCCTGCTTTCTTGCAAGACCCACTAACTCATTTCTTAAAAACATTTCAGTAACAGAGAACATTTTATTAGCTTATGAAACCAAATGTTTCCTTATATGAATGAACTTGAAATTCCATCTGGAATGACATTAAGGTCAAGAATATCCCAGCTTTGCACATAAAATCAAGATACACATATGAAAGTTTTCAGGTTTCCCAAGTTAAGAAATTATGATGCATTTATTAGTCAGATTTTTTTTTTCCCTGCTCAAAAGAATTTTCTCCTGGGAAATTTGTCTTCTTCGGTCTCACATTTCGTCATGTTTTGTAATATCTTTATGGTTGTCATAAAAGGATTCCTGTAGAAACTGTCCCGAGGTTAAAAACAGCTTTGTGTTTGTCTAATCAAGGGAAATGCAGTCACAAAGCGGGAGAGAACACCAGCTTCGAGGAATGCGGCCAGCTGATCCTGCTGGTCTTGCAGTACTTACCAAGTTCTTCAGTCACCAAAACATAGATCAAACACAAATTTAAGTATTGTATAAATTGAACTACGTGCTGTCTTGCCAACTTTTTTGTACAACCCCATTTAAAATACAGAACAAAATCTAAAACTACTCCAAAATGTTTCTAATTTATGGAGCTGCTACTGTACAATACATTTTCTTCATGCCGGAGCTTGCAGTCGTTCCAAGTCCAAGATTTCTGTTGGTTTTGCGAGTAAATTTGATTTGCATGGTATTTTGTAATTCTACACTAGGGCCAGTTGAATGCTTTTGTTTTTCTTTTCTAGTGTAAACCTTTTAATGTAGAAGGTTTTTAGGGGATATCTTAGGCTTCCAGCTTGTCACAATTATTGTTACGCAATTAGTTTAAGTGGAATTTGTTTTGTATGGAGGAAGAAAACCTCGCGGTGAAATATACAGCTCCATCTCCAGGTTTTGTGTAAACTGAGTATCTTTAACATTTAGCTCTAATACGTTTTCAAATAAGATTAGCGGAGAATTAGAAAATAACTGCCTTTGCCTAAAGTTTTCCCAGATTTACGTTTCAAAGACATCTGCGTGTTTTCTTTTACCTTTTCAGTATCGATGATACATTTCAGTTATTCCTAGTAGCTATTTCTGCAGTTATTTATACTTTTTACTTACATTAAAAGAAAAGCAAGTTCTTGTAGAAGGACACTGTGGTTTTTTAGCTGTTTGCTAACGTGACTGGGATATTGGACTTTGGAACAGGAGAGACTAAAAGAAATTGCTTTGTAATATTAGATGAGATATCTTGAATGCTTTACAAAGTAGATTCATTTACAAGCATCTCGCACAACTTTACCTGTTTGTATAGAGGTGTTTCGTGTGGCACAGTCGTGCAGCCCTTTGTACCCACCTGGGCTACGCGAGGGAGAATTAGGAAGATGGGATGTAATTATTGGAGTTGGAATAGGGCCAGCTCTTCGGGGCTATCATTAATGTGGAAAGAATTTTAAGCAATCACGATGCGTTTAGACTTTTGTTTTACATCCTGTTGGGGAGATGGAGCCTGTAACACCCTGTCAGTGTGTGGATGCTCTTCAGGGGTGAAATGGAGTAGACAGGAGTAGAAAGAGCCTGTTCAGAGCTCCTTTTGTTTGTGTTTATTGAGTTAACCTTATTATAGGATGTTCCTGAGGATTTTTTTATTAACGTGTCACTATAATTATTGTGTAACTAATTTAAATAGAATTAGATTTTCTTTTGCTGATGGCGTAGCCTTAGGCTTAGTAGTTTATAGTATAGCTTGAAGAAAATGATTCTGCTTTGGCTGTTCAAGGGATAAAGAGCTATTGAAGAGCGAGCCTTGACACATCTAGGTATTTCAACCTTCTTCCTGCTACAACGGTGATAGTGTTGAAACCCTCTGTTTTAAAATATATTGAGATGGTACATCTTGAGCCCCTACATAAGTGTACACAGCGCTGATGTTAATGTGGAATGACATGCTATGGCTTGCACCATTTGAGTTAAGTGGGTCTAATGTGATACAAGCTACATTAATGGGTAAATCAGGATATTGCTGTGGGCCAGCATGGGTTTAAAGAGAGGCGTTTAGTCTTGTGACTGCAACTGGGAATCTGGTATGTTCAGTTGCAGTTGAGGAAACATGACTTTTCTTTAAAAAAAAAAAATAGTAAGTAAGTCTGTCTAGATGCATAAAGGCAAATTCTGTTCTGTGCTACCAAATTCTTCCCTCGGCTATACCAGTGGAAAGCTGGTGAGCCTTTAATGAAGTAAACGGTATTTACACTGGTAGTCCTGGGAACTGAACTTGTCCAATAAAACTTGGAAATTTGAACACCACCTATGTGAAGTCCACATGCGCTAGTTGCTAGGCTACTGTTACACAGTTGTCAAACAATTTCGCTTTTTTCTTGCTCATTTAACTATAAGGACTGTCTAGCAGAAAATCCTTTTAAGTAAATTATTGAATTTATAGTGTTTTGCTGTATGGATTAATGGACTTTTTTTTTCTATCTTGCAGAGCATTCAGTCAGAAAAGAGCTGCAATTGAGAAAGAATATGCACAGGTAGGTTCTGGAATAATTTTAATGTCTATGGCATTGTTCTGGAGGTAATTTATTCATTAGCAAATTTTCCACAGTGTATGCTTTTTCATTTATCCTTTGCGTAAGTTGCTTAGTATGAAAGTACCTGTTGAAATTCTGAATCAGGCAGTTCGGCCTATGCAGGACTGAGGCTCGTTCTGTGTTTTCATGGACATTCTGACTTGAGTATGTTCTTGGGTACAGAAGGCATTTTTACCATTTTTTTCAAATTGCTATAAAGTCAATCAACTCTCTAAGGTTTTCTCAGAAGTTAGTATGAAACTTGAGTAAAAAGTAAAATCAGGTCAGTTAGAGGGAGAGGAAATGTGTTCTGGCATACCCAGTCCAAAATAAATTTACATTCACATTCTTCAGTAAGAGCAGCTTCCCATTCATCTGAAATAAAAGCAGCCAGATTTGGCCTCATGCTTGTGATAGGGAGTGGAATGAATTTTGATTTGTTTTTGAGAAAGGAGGGAGGATTGATTTTTTTTTTTTTCTCCCTTGTTCCAAAATTAACAAGCATCTAATAAGGGGCAGCTGCCTGCTTAATTTACAGCAAAGGCTCTTGGAGCTTAAGTCCAAGTACAACAGATTAAAAATACATTAATTTATTTTAAAATAGATTAAAAGTAGAATAAAATACAAGTGGGAGAGCTTGTGGAGCTCAATATACAATAAATACAACTGGAGATGTGCCTGACGTTACAGTTGTTGATGTTGGGGCAGTGACAGAAATGAAAAGTGAAAACACAAGCTGTCGCTAGGATGTTTCCAAACGCAGTTTGTCGGCTGTTGTGTTAAGCATCCTTTTAGTCATCAGTGCTGCATCACCCACAAGTATGTACAGAACAAATGTTTTCTGTGGGCCAGGCTTTACCCTCAGTATATAAAAGAGGATTTCTGTATGCTTTGAAACAGCAACGTACGCATTTTTTAGTCCTAGATTTTCTGCATGTGGTCTCAGCCCAAAACTTAGCTGAAAACAGTAAATCAAATGAAATTTGTAGTGAGTTTAATCCAAACGCTCACAATGATGCTATAAGGGTCGGCAGTTACTGGCGCTCCAATTCTTTCACTGTACATGAATTTACATTAGCATACATAGATTACATCAGCAGTTGCACTTAATTTGATTAAATATAGCAATTTTTCAATGACAGAATCAATATATGCCTAATGAAACTCTGAGTAAAGGTATGTGTTCTTCAGTGATTTTTGCAAAGATGTTGTAGAGAATTTAAAATCAGTTCTTAATACAGTTATCCATTCTACAGTGAGAATGTTTTTTATATGCAGAGGCACTTAGAGCAGTTGCTGCATTTAGGGAATAGTCTTGATGGGTTGGAAAAATAATTACATTCTCAGATTCGGAAGGCTCAGTCTTAACAACTGAGGCTTTCAGATACTTGCATTTAAAAAAAAAAACCCAACTTTCCAGCAATCCAGCTGCATCATTTGAGATTCCTTGAATGGCTGCTTATATGAATGAAGTCTTGTGGGATCGCTTCCTTGCTCTGCTGATAAGTGTACAGTTCAGGAACAGTGCTGGATGGTTCTTCTTGGGCCTGTAAAAGGATTTCTGTTTTTGAGATGGTAATAAAATTTCACATAAAGCCTTTTGGTGAGAGAAATCGTAATCAAAATAAATGTGAAGTCCTATTCATCAACAGCGGGAGATTCCTTTTAAACCAGTTATAAAGGGAACTGGAAATTCTCAGTAGTTAGTTTCTGAAGCAAGATTTCTAAATCTTTTTACAGATTCTGTCCAAATGCCTTTTGTCACTTTAGGGAACTTGGAATATTCTAATTTATGACTTTTTTGGCAAGCTAAAAAAACCAAAAAAAAGTGGAAGGGTGGACAGTGAAAATAAGTTTCCCAGAACTGAATGCTTTGTTGGTTTAAAAAACTTGTATGCTGATGTACTGCACTTGGCTGCCAAGCTTCTGTACAGAGAGTGCTTTTGTTTGGAGAAGAACCTGTACAAATGCTTGTGAAACACCATGGATCAGTGTTTATAATTTATCCCTAATTGCATGATAAGTGGCTTGAATGTATGTGATGAATTATAGGATCTGTATGTAAATTGCCCTATGTGTTATTTTATCAAGGGGGGAGGGGGGGGTTTACTGTCTTTTCGCTGTATTGTACCTGTTGCCATCGAAATTTTTTTGAGCTGTTTTTCGGTTATTGTCAGCCTCCAGTGGGTTCTTTACCGGCTTTTCTAGGCTGTGCCGTGATATAAATGGGAGAAGTGGCTGATGTATCAGCCCTAGTACTGCAGTTCTGCAGTTCTTTCCAGATCTGTTGTGAATATGCACTAAGCTATTTCACTTGCATTTTCAGTACTGCATTATTTAATATACGCTTAAAGGCTTACTGTAATATTCAGAACTGAGAGTATAGAAAGGCTCTCATTTCCCATTAACGGTATTCCTAGTAATAGCATTTAAATTACAATTTTGTGGTAGTATTATTATTGTTAGCTATTCTCCTTGATTAATAAAGTAGCTGAAAGCAGTGGCTAAGAATACTCTTTTGTTACTTGGAAGTAGAACTCAGTATATGTATGTTTTTCCTGCTACCTAGTAAAAATCTGTTTTACCTAGCATGTTAAATAGGTAAAATGTTTTTTTATTATTTTTTTAAGATCATAATTACATCTCTGCTGTGCTTTTTAATATTATTTAACAGTTTTAACAGCAGTCTTTCACAGTCTGTGTTGTGTGCTGGGAACGTACAGCTGACCTTCCTTGTTGCGTTTTGTTGTGCTTTGTTTTTGCTCGATATTTAGCTATCCTTGTTTCAGAGTAAAACGTGACTCTAGGCAATCAACTTGCAAGTAACCTCAAAGAGCTTGAGCTGTGAAACGTGCTACTCGTTTCAGGGCATGCTAATTAGTTGCTTACTGTAGTACCTCGGCTGAAGGCATTGATAAGGTAGAAGAAAGGCAGGAAAGTCCATTCTGTCAGCGACGTGAGACCTTTAAATATGAACTGAGGTGGAAGTAGAAGTTTCTGTTCAGATTTAAAAAAAAAAAAGCACTAATTGTTACAATTTTTGTTCCTGTCTTGTTTTTTTCTGGAGGTCAAATTAACATTGACGAGATGCGTGGGCTCAGTAAAAACAGCTATCTTGCCTGTGATCTGGAGAGAGCGGACAGGTCGCTCGGTGTTGATTGCTCTGTCGCTGTGGGAAACTTGATACATTAAAAACATTTTAAAATATGGAGAAAGTAAAAGGTAGTATAGTTTATATCCACGCATTCCTATTGGCAGCTCTGAGTGAAGTGCAAGTGTGTCCTTTGGTATTGTTTATATCAATGACAATAATCAGGAGAGGAACCTTAAACTAAGCTGAAATGAATGCCAAAGCAAAAGGCAGCCTGTAGAGCAGCTGCTGGAGGGAGAGGAGGCGGAGGGGAGAGAGGGGAGGTGGATGGGAGCAGGTAGTATGATGGCCTTTACCACCTTCTCCTCACCCCATGAGTGTCTGGCCGGACCTGAAAAAACACTTCTTTCAAAACACCGGAATATGTGAATACCTGTTTTCTAGAAAAGCGATGAAAATGCACAATATTCCAATAGCAATTTTTATCTATATATGTAATGGATGTGTGTATATACATTATTTATTATAGATGTGCTTTGTATATAAATATAATGTATAATTTATTTTGTATATCTGAATAATACTTATGGGCTGCAGGATGTTGGGCTGCTTTACTTAAGATATAGTGGCCTTTTTAACAAGTTGTCAGTGGATTAAAATTCTAAAGGTTAAAATCAAAGATTTCCCCCATGTCTTACTAACTTGTGCTGTGGCTAATTCTTTTTTCTTTGCTGTTCTTTTCCATGTAGTCCAACACTTTGCAAATGTTAACAGATTGATCCTTGTACTGTGAAGACTGGAAAGGTGATAGTATTTCTGTAATAAGGGATTAGAGAAATCGAGTGAATTTTGGCCATCATAATACAGGTTGTTTTGATAGAATGGGAACTAGATCCCTGGTCTTTTGAATTTTTTTATATTTTTTTTTTATGGAAGCCTTTGACAGTTATGCAACTTTTGCTTCAGCAATGGAATTCCATTTACCTTCTAAAATGCTTTGAGGTTTATAAAGGAGGAGCCCTGTACAAGTATTTATTTGTAAAGTACCTGTGCTGGCATATTTGGAAGAGGTAAGGTGTGCTTTAGTAGATCAGAGACAACTTCCTTGAAAATCAAATTCCTCCACTTGTAGTAAAAGTAGAATCTTTCAAGAAAGAAAAGTAAGGTCCTAGGTAAAGCACTTCTCTTTTGAAAAACAGATTGCTGTATTGCAACGTTGCAGTATTAACTGTAGGGCAGGAGGATGGCAGACCCTACGCAGGAACAGCAGCGCCTGTGCGGCGTGGGGAAGGTGCTCGGGAGCTCTGTCAGTGCAACCATTTCAGCACTGAACGCAAGTCACCCGCCTTGATTCAGAAATCCCACGTGGCAAAACAACTGCAGCTTAGCAAACACAGCCTTATGCCAGGTTTGGAATAAAACAAAAATTCAGGGTGAAACGAAGTCTTCCCTCTGACTCAGCAGCAGCCATCCCCCTGGGGCATCAGTAAAATAAACTCGAGGTACCTGCCTTGAAAATCCAACAAGCAACTTTCTATTAGTTCATTCCCTGTAGTCTGGACAGAATGGTTGTGGGGTTTTTTTCAGCCCAAAGGATACAGAAGGTTACTGTGGCCTTATGGAGAGCAGGAAGAGATTGTAGACTTTAAGGGTGGGTCCCTGACTTGGGGACAAACAAGAAGCAGCTGTAGGTTGGCTGGTCAGTAGCCTGTTTTGTTCCCTGATGAACTTAAATTACTTGTTTCTTCCTTTGAGGATGATATTAGATTTACTGATGCGGTAAATCTCTCTCTAGCGTATTTCTGTAATATTTTAGTCGTTTGTCTTGGTTTTGCTTTACGGCTGAAATTGATGACTTCTGTAATCAAGCAGTAATTTAAAAAATACCTGTGAAATTAGCTTTTGGGGGGGGGGGGTGGGGAAGATGTATTTTTAAGACTTTATCTTCTAGGGAATTAAGAGCTGTGACTTCTGTAGTCCAGATCATGTGAGGAGGGGTTCAGTTGGTAATTAGCACACATACAGAAACTAGGGTTTTTTCTCAAGCTTATCTTTTGAAGAAACTTGGCTATTGTTCCACGGTTTCTCTGCAGAGAAACTTCCGCTTGTAGTAAATGAGTAGACTATGTAGAAATTTCCGTACTGGGCTGTGAGATGAATGGTTGCTATATCTGGAAGTACTTGATAGCAGTTAATTTGGAAGACAGCAAATTTCTTTGAAATCCGGCTATGTATTTATGGTATTTTCAAACACCCCCTCCCCCCCCCTATTTAAATTTCTGAATAAACACAGAATCACAGAATGGTGGGGGTTGGAAGGGACCTCTGGAGCTCCCCCAGTGCCACCCCCTGCCAGAGCAGGGTCACCTACAGCAGTTGCACAGGACGGCGTCCAGGTGGGTTTGGAATGGCTCCAGAGTGGGAGACTCCCCCACCTCTCTGGGCAGCCTGTGCCAGTGCTCTGCCACCCTCAAAGTAAAGAAGTTCCTCCTCGTGTTAAGATGGAACTTCCCATGTTCAAGTTTGTGCCCGTTCCCTCTTGTCCTGTCAGTGGGCACCACTGAAAAGACTCTGGCCCCATCCTCTTGCCACCCTCCCTTTAGATGTTGATCAGCACTGATGAGATCCCCTCTCAGCCTTCTCTTCTCCAGGCTGAACAGCCCCAGGGCTCTCAGGCTTTCCTCAGCACAGAGATGCTCCAGTCTCTTGATCATCTTTGTAGCCCCCCACTGGACTCTCTCCAGTGGTTCCCTGTCCTTCTTGACCCGGGGAGCCCAGAACTGGACACAGTGCTCCAGATGTGGCCTCCCCAGGGCAGAGCGGAGGGGGAAGATGACCTCCCTTGACCTGCTGACCATGCTCTGTTTAATGCGCCCCAGGATACCATTGGCCCTCTTAGATTGGATATTAGAAAAAAAATTTACACTAAAAGGGTTATTAAACATTGGAATAGGCTGCCCAGGGAGGTGGTGGATTCGCCATCCCTGGAGGTGTTTAAAAAAAGGGTAGATGTGGTACTTGAGGACATGGTTTAGAAGTGGTTTTGTCAGGGTAGGTTAATGGTTGGACTTGGTCTTAAAGGTCCCTTCCAACCTCAGCGATTCTATGATTCTCTTGGGGGGCAAAATTTTCTTCCTATAGTCCTTCTTTTGAGATTTTCATTATCTTTACTGTACAGTTCTAGACCTCTTTAGAAAGCCCCATCCAGCCTGGCTCACGCTGGCTGCATGAAGTGATCCCAGAGGTTTGAGATGGTCCACTTGCATTGCTCAAAGGTATGTTGGTAGGATTGAGGTAGCTTCATTCTATTTGATCAGTAGTATTGCACAGCATTTTAATAATATTTCAATGTTTTTTTTAACCAAATATGAAACCCACGTATTTGTCTGCCAGTGCTGAGTAATGTTCCCCTCCTAAGTCGGAGCTGCGGCCTCACCATCGGAGCCTGGAGGGGGACTTTCTGCACGGCCTTTATCCAGCTTCAGCTGTTTGCCATAGTGGCTGTGTGAATATGGAACCTCTTTGGTTTAGGAGAGTTGATTTCTTACCTGTACAGAGATAACAGCTACTGAAATCTTATAATCCAAGGTCTGAATTGAATTTTCTGCCTTTCCCATTGTAGGAATTTCTATAGGAAAAGTCATTCGCCCATGTGTGACTTTATTTTTGGACATTACTCCCTTAAGCCTTGTTGGCACAGCTACTTGGGGGAAGGGGGAAAAGCTGTATCCAAGACGTCTCCAGATACAAATGCAAAAATGCTGGAGCCATTCAGGCCTATTCCTGCACTGAGTGATACTCCCTCGTGTATACTTAGGGGCTGTGAGGCCCCCCTGTTTCTCCTGCTTTGGAATCTTGCTCTGGTTGATCCCGTCTGTCATAGAAAATCGTGTCAGGCAGGTTTCATAGAATCATAGAATCATAGAATGGTTTAGGTTGGAAAGGACCTTGAAGATCATCGAGTTCCAACCCCCCTGCCATAGGCAGGGACACCTCCCACTAGACCAGGTTGCCCAAGGCCACGTCCAGCCTGGCCTTGAACACCTCCAGGGATGGGGACTCAACAACCTCTCTGGGCAACCTGTTCCAGTGCCTCACCACCCTCAAAGTGAAAAACTTCTTCCTAATGTTCAATCTAAACCTGCCCTCTTCCAGTTTGAAGCCATTCCCCCTTGTCCTGTCACTACATGCCCTAGTAAAAAGTCCTTCCCCAGCTCTCCTGTAGGCCCCCTTTAGGTACTGAAAGGCCGCAATAAGATCTCCGCGGAGCCTTCTCTTCTCCAGGCTGAACAGCCCCAACTCCTTCAGCCTCTCCTCATAGGAGAGGTGCTCCAGCCCTAAAGTTTGCCCCCAGTTTGCTTGTAAACATACTCTGCTGCTTTCTGTAGACTTCCTCCTGCTTCGTGAATAAAAATATTAAAAAACTGAGCAGGTTTCTGGGAGGAAAAAAACCAAAGTGGAAAAAAGTAGGCTTTTTTATTAACCCTAGAAACCAGGGAGGATGTAGAGCTTTCGGAAGTAGCTGGTGCTTTCTGGGAGACGATGTCTCTGGTTGACATCCATGTCACCACTGGCGCTTGCAGCACAGGACCACCTGTGGGAGTTCTCATTCTCCACCTCCCAGCTCCAGCGGTCCTGCCTGTGGGCATCTGGTACTCCTCAAGCACTTAAGGCTTGCATCAAGCATGTGTGCAGTGAAGAACTGCATGAGAACGCATTTTGTTTGAACTCGCCTAGTTTACCGAGCGACTCAAATTCTTTTTTGTGACTGTTTTGTACTCTTTTGCTGATTTTTTTGTAGTCTTTAGTTGATGAAAGCACAGAACGCTACAAGGGCCTTGTGCTTAGAGAACTCAACTGAACGTGATCAATAATTCTTTTGACAATCGTGTTTTGAAGTCTTAGTTACTGGTATCTAATGTTGTTTTTAAATTAAAATTTCATTAGGCACTGAGACAAATGCTTCATGAAAATGTGTTGTGTCTACCTCATCAATGCATAATAGATTGGCAGTCTTCACATACAGACCTATGACTCCATTCACTATGATACACTGACGTATGAATCCAGTGGAAAAAATGTGGGAAGCATTCAAGAGTGGTTCTTACAAAAATATTACCTGTTTTATTTTTGCAAAAAGCAGAATCCAGTTGGTCCAAACGTTTATTAAATAGTGTTTTCTTATATGAGGAAGAACATCTCCATGTACATTTATCTTCTGATATTCCTGCATTAATAAAAATGATCATTAGTAGGTCAAAAGTTCTTTTCTTTTAAGATGTGAAGTTTATGGGCGTGTTGATTAGAAATAATGTCACACATTCTCCATGATATTAATATGTTTGTTTGTGTTAGAAGCGTAAGCAAACTGCTGCTTTCCAAATACAGAATGTTGATCGTATTTGGTTTTTTAAAGTCCATTTATAAATTTAACCTCTGCACCTGATAGTGGGCCTGTATTACCACTAATTCCAATTCATTGTCCATCATTCCATCAGCCAACAGAATTTCCCCCTCCCCAGTTAGAGGCTACTGAGAAATTCAGTCTCTTTTTCCATTTTGTGTATTTTTTTTTTTTCTGGAAGCCTCCTACACGAATTGTCTTTTGTTTAGTTACTGACAAATTTATTTGTCCCAGTCTGTCTAAATTTTTGCTTTTTGTTAGTTTTGCCCCTTTTTCTTGTTTAATTAATTTCTTTTAAAGAGATAGAAGGAATTGTTGCATATCTTTCTTTGAGACTTCCTCAACTTAATCGGGTTAAAATCAGTAATCTATAAGGCAACCCCACCTTCCAGTCCAAGAATTTAATAATCTTTGTCTAAATAAAAGTCTAAATAGTTGCCTTGCTATATGCTTTCATTTTCTGTTTAAAAAACCAACCTTATAATGTAAGAACCTTTTCATGTTTTACTTTCTAGAGGTGTCCTGCAATTAGTAATAGCTCCCAAAACGCTTTTCTGGAAGAAACTTTTCTACCAGGAAAAAAGTCCCCATCAAGTATCTCCTTTGCAAAATTGGTTTTCTTTATTCTATGCCATCATTTAGTTTATGATATATCTCCTGGATAGTCCGTGGTGATCTCTAAAAGAGCTCTGGATTCATTCCGTCAAGGTCCAAAACTAAGAGGAAAACCTGTGTTTCAACCTGGATTGTGAGAAATATGTATTTATTCATGAGTAATCACTAAATAAGTGTCTTTAGTCCTTGCCATTTTCCTGAAAAATCTCGTATTTGGTGTGGAATGCCTCTACGCACATGATTTCAGATACACCTGGAGCCTGCACTGTTTTGTTGGTTTGTCTTCAATCTCAGCTCGACAGACATTCCGTTTTTTTGGGAGAGAGTCTGTAGCGCTTCCTGGTCACTGCCCGATGTGGACATCATGCATATTGATGACCTGCTTTGGTCCGTTAAGCCACGATGCTGCATAATACATCAACAGAACTCGCTGGTTCCAGAAAGAAAACACCTGCTTGATACTACCTTTGTATTATATTCTCCTATAGTCGAACACCATTCAAAACACCAGGATATCAACAAGAGGTTGAAGAAAATGAACTGTAAGACTTAGTAGCTATTCATGCCATTCTTTCCAACAAAGCATGGAGAATCAGTGGCCGTGAATGCTACAAAGACGTGATCTGCTCCATTTCATAAATGGTTAAGAAGACTATTGTGAATTTTAGAATAACTTGTAGAGACAAGTTTGACAAATCAGGTGTTATAATGGGATTATTGATACTATTCTGCACTTGTCACAGTTCAACCTCTTAGTGCACGTTTCCCTTTTTACCGCGAAACAAGAAGCTCTTTAGAATTCTCTATATTAAATGTCCGTTTAACATTTAATATAATATACTTTGCATGGAACAAAGACTATGGGTCTACGTGTGACATTCCAAACAATATTATCGGTGACCTTCTCTTCTTATGTAGATTTTGCATTCAATCGTTTGTGTACTTTCGCTTCTCCAAGAAAACACATGTCAGCACTTAAAGCGGGGAAAAAAGTCAGGTATCTGATTTAGGTCTTGTCTCACTGACTGGTTCCGTTAGAGAAAAATTAAAATGCCTTATACTGAAATATTTGTCCATTTAAAAAGAATTTTAAAAGGCAGACTTTTAAAAATGCTAAGCTATCTGCTACAGTTTTTATGGAATTCTTTAGGTTAAAATAATATTTCTCTAAGAACAGAGGTGGACTGTCAGCTTCTATTTTCAGTGAAAACAACTAGTTCCTTATAAAGGGGTTGCTAAGCTTAGAATTACGCTATTTCTACAAAGAAAGCCCTTCATAAAGAAACTACATTTTTTGCTGAACTGATGCAAGCAAATTTCTCTTAGCCTCCTTTCAGCCGTTATTTTTCTTTCCAATTACTGCGCTCATAAGCATCCACTGCCTGGAATTTTGATACATGCAAGTGCTCTACTTTCAGATGAAAAACTTTATTCTTAAAAACTGTTCATTTTTACTTGGTCTTTTTTAGTTTTTGGGAACCAGGCAGTGTATCTTTCAGTCTGCGGAGTGACCGGTGAGCTGTTTCTGTGGGCATCACTGGTTTCTCTACTGGAGGTTCTGTATGTTTGGGTTTTTTCTAACTGCATCGGCATTTCAGCTTTTTCTCTAACACATTCAATCCAAACAGTCATCCTTCCCAATATCTGCTTTTCTCTTTCCTGTGATTTAAGAGGACAGGCTAGTCACAACTCAGTGCTTTAAAAATAAACAAAGTGGAAACTTTGGGCCTCCAAAGTAGTAGCAATACCAGCACTGAGTCAGAAGTCCACACCAGCAATACGCTCCCTGGTCTTTTCCATGTCTATTTGTGTTCCTTTTTCATGGGCGTCTGCTCAAGTATCTTGTTCTGGGTATACAAGAGGAAGGCTCTTCTGTATTTCCTGGCTTTCCATACGAGTGTGCCTCATACACGTCACATATTTATCTCGCAGTTATTAAAGTCTGCCTTTATGTCTCCTCCCTAATACAAAGACTTCGTACCCCTTCCTTCCAGTCCCTAAAGGGGGCCTACAGGAGAGCTGAGGAGGGACTTTTTACTGGGGCATGTAGTGATAGGACGAGGGGGAATGGCTCCAAACTGGAAGAGGGGAGAATTAGGTTAGATATTAGGAAGAAATGTTTCCCTGTGAGGGTGGTGAGCCCCTGGCGCAGGTTGCCCCGAGAAGCTGTGGCTGCCCCATCCCTGGAGGTGTTGAAGGCCAGGTTGGACAGGGCTTGGAGCAACCTGGTGTGGTGGGAGGTGTCCCTGCCCATGGCAGGGGGGTTGGAACTCAATGATCTTCAAGGTCCCTTCCAACACAAACCATTCTATGATTCTTTTAATCCTTAGGAACAACTTGGGAGAAGGGAGACTTATGCAATATTTTGGAACATGTGAAAAATTACCACTAAGGTGAGGCATACAGTTTACAAAACATACATACATGCTTTGGGGTTTTGGGTTGGTTTTTTAGGTTTTTGGTTTTGTGTTTGGTTTTTTTTTTGGGGGGGGGGGGGGGGGTTGAAAAAAAGAAAAAGATATTTCCACCTGTGTTTTAATGGCCCTTGATATCATCCTAGTTCTCATGCCCTTCCTTCCCTTGATCTAAAATTAGTTCTTATAGGCAAGGGGATGGGTGGCAGGATTATCTCTGCAATGTTTCTGGGGTGCAGAAGGAGGGGGAATGGCTGAAGTGGGGAAAGACACGAGAAAGTAAACCAGATGATGTGTTGGAACAAGGTGTCTGGATCGGGTATGCAGTGAGAACACTCTTGAGGAAAAATTGGGATGGAGAGCAGGAGTGGGTGATGGGTCAGGCTGTTCATAGCTCAGGAATGAAAGTATCACCACTGCTGTTAAGTCGTCCCTTTTTCAGTCAGTCATGACTGCCTCTTCTGTTCCTGGGACCTTCGCTGAGTAATGGAGCTCTGTTTATATTCTTAGGTTTAGAATCAGGATAACTTTGGATGGAAGAGATTCCTGGAGGTTATCTGGTCCAACCTCCTGGTCAAAGCTGGGCTAACTTTCAAGTTCAGTGAGGTTGCTTAGCTCCTCATCCCTTTACATGTGGAAACCCTTGAAAGCGTGGAGATTCCCAAACCTTTGTGGGGCTTATCCAGCATTTGGCAGCCCTCGTGAAAAACGTGTTTTCATTCTCACAGTTGTTTGATAGCCCAGGCCCTACCCGAGCCACCTCGTTGGCCGTTTACCCCCCTCCTTTTTCACAGTCCCCTGGTAACGGCTGTGCCTTCCTTTCCGCGCTTTGTTCTCTTCCTGCCCTTGTTCTCAGCTTTTGGGTTGGTGTCATTTCCTCAGGGGTGGGAAATGCATCCTGGTTCACAAACCGCTTCTGGGGGTTTCTGTGCAGAGATCTACGAGTTGTCAATAAGCTTATGAACGCTCTGAATGTGGGTCAGTTTTTTTTATCCCCAAAGCTTGTAGGTAAAAAGGCAAATATTTGGGGGATGACCATCACCTATCATCCCTTCTTTGTATTTTCTAGCACACCGTAGACAAGTCAAAAGCCATTTGTCTTTTAACTTTCTTTTGTCTTCTATTTGCATTTCTGCACTTTCTCAGTTAGCCCTGCATGTGTTCTGGAGCCATCAACTTAAAAAAAAAAAAATCTTTTGTATTCCAACATAACACTGCTTCTTTACCAAATGAGCATGTTCTCTGTTACAATCAAAAGGCCATAATTTAGGGGAAAACAGCAGTCGCCGAATTGCCTGAGAATGGTACTCTGGAGAGTGTAATTAAAATGAAAATGTTTGTTTAAAAAAAAAAACCAAAACAACTAAACCATGCAGAAATAAAGGTATGTAGAGCTTCATTCTTTGTTTTATCCTGAAGTTCAGCTAGTTAATTCAGCTAATGAATTCTTCTGAAATTCAACGAGTTCAGCGGGTTTATAAATGTTAGAGAAAGGTAATTTATAAGAGTTGTTATTCCTTTCTTCTGTGGGACTTAAAGAAATGTTTGATTGCACCTTCTGCACAGTAACTAGTGTTTTTGGACTATGTCAGTGTGACTCCATGTATTTTAAGTAGTGATATTACTGAGAAGTTACTCTTTTCATTTTTCTCAGATCATGTTACCTTAATTTTCCTGAGGATAAAGTCTCCATTGGTTAAAAAAAAAAAAAAAGAAAAGCTCGTTTAACTCACTGTGCAGTAGTTAAAGTACATAAATTTGTATGCTTGAACATAGTTTTACAGAAGCAGCCTCTCATCCTTTCTGTTCTAGAGCAGTCCCTGACCCCAGTGATCCAGATTTTACGCTTGACACTTGGCAGTTTATTAGATGGCTGTAAGGTAAACTGGGCAGACCTTCTTGGCTACTAAAGCTGTTTGTCTTAGACCGAGGATTACTTTAAAGGGTACAGTAGACGTGTTCTTAACTATTTTTAAAAACTATACTCCTTTCTTCCCCTTCGCAGCCTTGGAAGTTATGCTTTCAGACCTGTACAAACCAGAACGTGTTGACAGCTAAAAAAAAAAACAAAAACAGAGAGAGAATGTTTAAGTCAAATCTACCATAAATGATTATTCAGTATAAGACCCTACATACACAGTAGTTGACTTGTTCTGTTTCATGCAGATAAAAGGCCTTTTATCAGCCGATCCTGCCTCCTCGCCCCAGAAAGAGGAGAAAGGAAATGTAGGGTTACTCAGGCCAGTGCAGGAGAGGAGTCCAAATAGCAGCTGCAAAGTAATAAAAGATGTGCTGCTAATCTGACAAATATGTGCTAGCAGCAAAGAAGTCTGTCTATACGGTCTAGACAAGTGTGTGCGTGCTGCTGTTGATGTGGCTTACAGCTTCGGTAAATGTTTAAGTAAATGGGTAGGACGCTTCTCGCACATGTTACAGAGGTGACGCTTATTCTTCACGTTCGCTCTGGACCTCCAACCGTGCAGCCCTCTCATTGACTTGCATGCTTTATCCTAAAGATGTGGTATATTGATAAACCATAGATAAGAAACTCTTACATCTTATTCTTTACCACTGATATATAAGCTTTCCTTTAAAAAAAAGGGGTTTGCCCGTATTTAAAGGAACTAATGCAAAACATGAAGAAAAAGTAGGTATCGCATCAGCTTTTAGATCCGAGGGGATTATTTCTGATAGTCTATCAAAAAATGGCTGTTGCCTCAAGCATTAATTATTATATATTTTCAGGTCTGTGTGGTCAGCAGTGAAACTCGCCTCAACTGGGCCATTCCCTTACACATTGTTTTAGAAGATATAAATAACAATATCTTAAAAGCTTGGTGCTCTAGTTTTTTGTCAGTGCGATGCCAAAGTTCTTGAAAATGCCAGTTTAGAACTGTTAGTTTTTTAAAATATAAATAAAATAGTGTTTTGGGGTGGGTTTTTTTTTGATAAAAAACCCAACACTGATAAGGGAACATGCTGTCCAGCCAGATTCTGGAAAAAATACATGGCCTGATGTACAGTCCATATAGATGATGATCTCCACTTGTCTACTGGACTGGTACTATCACTGAAAGAATAATAATAATAATAGTAAAATAAAAAACCCTAAAGCATTGCCTAGAGCATTCAGTGAAATTTTAGTATAAACCAACAGTTGTTTGCCACTTAAGTGAAAGGTATTAGTGAAATTATGGAATTTTGGGCAGACAAATTTGACAAAACTGTTTTTTACCTTAGCTGTAAAAAAAGCTTGGATCAACGTAAGCATGTGCTTGAAGTACAATATTGAACTGAAGCCAGGAAGAAATTCATGTTACGCCATCCATTCTAATTACATAAAATTCATGTAAGCAGATGAATCGCCTAATTGCAAGTGTGAAATAGTGAAAACATACTGTGGTTCAGTGTTTTGCAATTTCAATGAAAATGACATGGCGGTTATTTTCTGAACCTCTGAAACCATTGTGACTTATCTTCCTTTAGTAGCGTTCATTGCTCTGTATCCTGTTAGTTGCAGCAGTGTACTTGAGAAAGTGCGTAGTCATTTTTCAGTATTTTCCATGAAAAATAAAATTAGTCTGTGCAATGAGGTTTATATTGGGAGATTTCCGTATGTATTGAAATAAATTATCTCTGTATTTCTGTTATATTGAGCAAACATTTTAAGGTACAATTTGACTGGGAAGTTAGTGACATCATCATCACCAGTAAAATGAATGTCATGCATGAGGTGGAAATAAAGTGTAAGTATAGTGCAGGAACAAATCCTTAACATTGATTTGCATTTTAATTTATATATGTAAAATGTTCCTTTCAGTAACCAAAATTGTTTTGATGAGTGCATACACTTATTCCTCCTATCCTTTTTTATTTTTTAACATTATTCTGTATTTTCTGCTTGACAGATATTCTTACTGCTGTTCATTTCACTAGCAGTATCCTTGATACGTCGTCTTTTTGCAGTTTAAAGGGTAGTTTGTCGTATTTTCAACAAGAATAAAAGCATATTTCATACTGGCTGCAAACAGAAACTAATTGAGTAGGAAGAAGCCTGCAGATTTGCGAAAAAATAAATCTCAGCACTGGTTTTCTTAGCTCTGATTGTGTAAAAATGTGGCTCAAAGCTTTTTTTACCTTCACAAACCATAAAGAGGTAATTTAAAAAAAAAAAAAATAGGGCTGGTTACATTTTTTTGAGATGTGAAATTTGTGAGCTACTAGGTTTCCTGGACTTATTTCTGGTCAGGATGCCAAGTACATCTGTGTTTGCTTTTTGATTGTCTATCCAAATAGGCTAGCGAGAAATTTGCATTTTTCCTATCAAATTATTTTTCTTCTGTTTATAGTAGTGTCTTGAAAGACATTTTCTGTCTGGTGTTGGTTTTCTGGTTTTGTTTTTCCTGATAATTTCTGCTCACTTAACGTAGAGCAAAGCGTCTGTGTGAATGCCCTCCAGTAAACGTGGTTGGAGATGGGATTTGTGAGCAGGATTACTTTTTCTGTGTGTTCAGAAAAGTGTCTCTTTGTGGATAAAAAGGATAATACGCTATCTCCCTTTTTAAAAAGAGCTTTCAAATATACAACTGTGATCAGGTGTAATGATGATACAATTTTTTACTTAACTTCTATAAGAATATCTGATGAAAATTGAGGGGGGGAAGCAAAATTTTATGTTGATGTGGCCATTTATAGGCCTTTGGTTTTGAAAATACGCTGTAAATGTGCACATGCTGCTGTTAGGTGGATAGAAAAACATAAAGAAGAAAGCTGAACAAATTAATCCAGGTTGTGGAGGCTATGACAGCACATGAATGAAACCAGAATGGTTCAGTCTTGTAAAACTAAGCTAAATCTTCCATAGCGAGGTTCATATATGTAAAAGAAAAGAATAAACAAACATCTCTTTTTTTGAAAGATCATCATCTACTCTTGCATCTCAAGTCCAAGAAGTGAGGATTGGTTGTAGGATCTCTTGCCACCTTCTGCTTCAGTAGTCTTTGCCACCAAGCTTGCCACCATGACCAACTTGTCAGTTGTTCCTCACAGTCGGGAACAAAAGGTTTCATCCCAATTGATGGCGAAGGGAAGGCTCTCAAAGGGACGTAAGGATCAGAGATCAAAAGTTCTTTTAAACACAACTTTCCATTTTGTTGCATCGAGTTGTGTGCTTTTAAGTAAGATATGGCACCAGCATGCAGATCTCTCTTCATCAGCTATGTTAACGCTCTTGAAAGGGGTTGTGTAGCGACAGAAACAGCTGAAATCTATCAAAATGTTTACTTCTGATCATTCTTTTAGCCTGTAGAGAGCATGTTAGATCTTCTATCTCCTCCATTTAGAAGCAAAATCCCCTTCATAACAACCTTGACAGCAATAAAAGAAGCTCAGGCAATTTGAATCTATGTGCAGGCAGCTTCTGGGAAGTCTCATGGAGAAGGCTTCTGGATGAGGACACCACCATCAGTTCTTTGAAATATCTTTACGAAATACGAAGATATTGCAAAAACTTCACCCTGTCACTTTTTTTCGCAAAGAGATCTGCCTCTTACCCTGGGGCTATTTCAGGGAATTCGATGCTGTGTGAGATCTGCCCTGTTCCCTTTTTCTACTTACAGAACCGAAATGGTGTTTCTTGGTAAGAACCAGAAGGGCCCATCCAGGACATTAGTCTGATGGTTTGACCAGCTGTCTTTAGGAAGAAGGATTTAGGAATCACTTTACAGCTGTACCTAGTAACAGTTGCACCAAAGGGACCGAATCCTGCTCTTCAAAAAATGGTTTTTACTGCTGTTAATAGCTCATTCCTATAGAGGTAGATTTTTCCATAAATTTTTCCATAGAAAAAGAACAAAAAATATCCAGCATATTGATTATCTGGAGTAAAAAAATACATCTCCTTTTCCTCTGAATAGTAAAGAAACGAAGGTTCTTAACTTCAAAGCTGATTTGATTTCCTTTGTAACAATAATTACATGCCAAATGAAGGTAAGAATTGTGGTTTCGAGATTTTTTTTTTTTTGCTTGTTTTCTTAATGGTAGGGCTTTTTTAATGAGGAAAGTCTTTGGGCTACCTCCTCTCCTATCACATTGTTTCACTCTAAGCTGACCATCGTCAAAGAGTTGTTTGTTAGATGGCCACTTTTATAGAAGTTATTTCTGGGAATACAAAAGTACATTTCTGATGTTCCATATGTTACTATTAGGACTGGGATTGGACCAGATGATCTCCAAAGGTCCCTTCCAAGCTTAACCATTCTGTCATTCTCTGATTTCATTTCTAAACAACCAAAATATTAGGAATTTAATAGTCAAAGAAATGAGTTGTGTGATATTTTTTCAATAACTCTTTCAAGTAGCTCAAGATATTTTAAGGTTTGAATAAAGGTTCTGCCTCATACGGTTTGTGCAAATGTGTCTAACTGGCTATTTTGGACGTAGCCTCAAGAAATGAGGAAATACATTTTTCATATTTTGAAGCTTGCTTTCTAGAATTAGGAAGCTGACAAGCTGAGATTGCACGGAAGATCTACAGAAGTTTGGTGAGACCCTGGCCCAGGTTGCCCAGAGAGGTGGGAGATGCCCCATCCCTGGAAGCATTCCAGGCCCGGTTGGATGGGGCTCTGAGCAACCTGATCTACTTGAAGATGTCCCTGCTCATGGCAGGGGGTTGGACCAGATGGCCTTTAAAGGTCCCTTCCCACCCAAACCATTCCATGATTCTATGCTTCTAAGTTGGCATTGACTGTATGCTTTGCTTTGCTATTAAAGAGTAGATTTAAATACATCTGTTGAAGATTGTGAAGATTTGGGGAGTTCAGCTGCCCTTTTATCTTTCCTGGAAATTCTTGAAAATAATATGATAGAAATATTAAATGGAATTGAATAGATCCTAACCATTTAACTTACCAATGAAATGTGTTTTTCTGTGGCTTGCTGAGTTTTAAAAGTTTGGTACCCTTTATTTATTTATTAAATAAATAAATAAATTCTTCTGGTACTGTGATATCTCTAGGTAAGCACTTTTGCTCTGCACCAGCAGTGCAGGTCTTCATATAACAACAAAGGTATTTTTGCAGGTATAAAAATGGGGGGGGGGATGAGGAGAGGGGAGGGCAGAGGTCTTTAAATTATTTTTTTAAGGCAAAACTTCCAGCTGCTAGCAAATTTGAGGTCTTCATTAATACTGCACAATTCATTTGTGCCGTTAACACCCTTCCTTTTGACAGGGTCTTTATTCATTGCATCACCTTGCGTTCATGCAGTGCACTCTTCAGTGCAGTCTTTGATCGCAGAGGAGCGTTGTGCAATTCTGTTCTTGCAGGAGGCTCCAGAGAGAAATAAAAAGCTTTGATTGCAAGAAGAAATCATGGCACTTAACTAGCTGTTCTGATATGTGGAGACTGCCTTGTAAAACCTGGGGTAAAGATAAGCATTTCAGTTCCTTCTCTTCTAGCCTTTTGTTTCTCTTGAGCTGGTTTTTTTTTTTTTTCTATGACTGATGGCAGTGGAAAAACTGACAAAGCAAAACCCTTTTTGATTGCCCATTTGAACATCTGTGAAGGAAGGGACAATAATGGTATCAGCCATCACGATAGATAAAGCATAAGTTTTATGAGCGTATTTTTTTCTAAATTTCAGTAGAAACACAAATTATATATTCTTGTTCTTCTCTCTAATACTCCGAATGATGAAAAACGTTTGGATCAGTTGCTATTATCCTTCTGTGCTTGATCTCTGTTCTGTTCAAGCTGTCTCCATGGATGCCTCTGCTCCAGGACAGGGTGGAAAATACATCTATTCTACAGCTGTACTGACGTATTGGGCTACCTGCATTTTCAGAGATCTTCCCCATGCGATCTGCGTTGCCCACTCAGTCTTCATAGCTCTCGATTTTGGCATCGGCACTGATGACCACTGGAACCGAGCTATGTGAAAACAAGCACGTAGTTCTGTGGGGTGAAGCGAGTCATTGGGTCTGCTGGGGCTGATGTTTGGGGACCGCATTAGGATGTGCAGCATGGCAGGACCTTCCAAACTCACCATTTCCATGGGAAGTAGCTGGTGTCCTCTGCATATGAGCCAGATCGTATGGTCCTAGTATGAGGTACAACCTACGTGTTGTGGCTGTTGGACAGACTGTGTGTCAAGGAGGCCACTACTAAATAGGGAGAGGGAACCCTGCAGGTCTTTATGCTGCAGTCCAGATGTTTCAGCATACAGGAAAGCTGATGAAATCAAAATACCGAAAGCAAAATGTGTTGATCATCTAATCAGTAGAAGCATTGCCTAAGTACAAGGCGGTATTTGTGCCTCCTGGCAAGTTGTTGTTCTCGGTGTTTTACTATAGATGTTATGGCTCACAGCCCTCCACTACTACTATTACTGCATGACATTGAAAATTTGCCACCTGCCACTTTTGGCAGCCGTACGCTGCCCGTCTCGGCTCTGCATGACCTGCTCATCATGCCTATTTTCCCTGGTACTGTTTCACCAGCCTTCCAAAGCAACTTAATATGAAATCCCTGATATCTGTCACGTTCTGGAGCAGCACAGGTGTCACTTGAGCTTCTTTCAAAAGATGGAAGATGTTAGGACAAGTCTTGAAGAAAACCCTTATGAGATAACATGGAAAACCTGTAGCCATGTCAGTGAACCTGACAGGGAGGCAGTGGGCTTCAGGCTTGTTTACTTTGGATTTCTGCCTACGTTCCCACTCTTACCATGATTTTATTTTAGTGTATTTAAAGATGTATGTTGTAGTCCACGTGACAGTTTTTGGTTGGTCTTGATACCCAGCCAGCGTAAGATATTTTAGTTTGCTGTTTTTCCCCTTGAAATTTTAAGTGGATTTCTTTCTTATGATATTACTTCTGCATTAGAAGAGGTTTGTTGTTTGGCAGGTACTCGTGAGCTTACAGCACCTTCTGTTGTTGACGCAGCCTGGCTAATGTGTCCTTTGAACCTTTCTTCTGCTAGTTTCATCTGGTGCCCTCAATGTATAGAGAAGGAAAAAGCAGTTAATTTCTATCTGTTGCTATCAGTTAATTTCTGTCTTTTCTATCTGTTGGTTATGATTTCATAAGCCAAGGTCATACTCTCCTGTCCTTTCAGTTGGGTGGTTTCCTAGGAGGACAAAGGAGTCCAGGCTCTCCGAGTCATTCCTGATGTGGCCGCTGATCGTGCTTTTTTATCATCCTTGTTCTTCTCGGCCTCTTCTCTATCTCTTGGAGGTGGGGCAGAGAGAAAGACCACAACAGCACACAAACTTCTGAGATGGTGCTCCATCTGCTTCTGCAGTGAAAGCAATAATCTGTGTTACGTGCGTCCTTCCCCTCTTAACTCCTATCACTGATGTTTTTTTTTATTTGGGGTTGGGGGCTTTTTTGACTGCTAGTAGACATTGATGTTTTTCATGTACCTGTCTGTTATGACCCCAAGATCTTGTCCCTGCATGGAAATGGTCCACTTAGCATACTGTTGTTTTTTTCCCTTGTTTGCGTCTCTTTACATTTATTTATATTGAATTTTATTTCCATTTTGTTACCCTTTGACTCAGTCTCATTAAAATTCTTTTCCAGTTCTTGATCTCAACCCTTAACTTTACCACTGTTAATAACTGTTGTCAGCAGTCAACTCCTTGCTCCTCACCTTCTGCAGGCCGTTCATAGCCGTAACAGCTCAGTCCCAGTGCAAAGTCCCGTCCACCGCTGGAGCTTACGCCGCCCTTCTGCTTTGGATTTGTACCCTGTTATGTGTTTTACAGTGACCCGCACGCTTTTGCTCTGACTGCTTTGTTTCTTCAAAAGGCTCTGGTGAGAAATCTGAGAGAGAAGTGTTGTTGTTGTGCATTAGTCAGTTGAGCTCTGAAATCTAAAAAACCCAAAAAAGCTGTGTCTTACTCCTTGCTTTTCAAGTTTGTATGACTTATCTGAGGTGGTTTTTTTTTTCCCCTCTGTGTCTGAGGCATTAAGAAGAAGTTAGGCGAAGAGCTTGCAAGGTAGAAATGTTGAAAATAACCTTCTGAAATATTTTTTCACTTCCTAATATTTGTGCTCTTTTTGGTAAGCCACAGAGCTGAAGGGAGGCTTAACGTCCAAATTAAGATATTAAATGTAGCTAAATTTGAGTCACAGGCTGGAGATAAAAATAAAATACATACTCTCCAGTTTACAAAACTTTTCACTAAGTGGTGACGGTATTTTCTTCACTAAAATCATTTAGAGTAAGCAAGCTGTAAAATTCCACCAACTCCAAGCCTCACGGGGCTGTATGTAGCAGGAATAAACAGAGATTTACTCTTTCAACCAGTTCCTAATGTCGTGAGTGACAGAGTTTCTCCCTGATTATTCTTACAGTTTATCTGGGTTCAGGACCATGAAATACTTGATGATTCATGGCAGGATTAGGACATGCTGAGGAAGCATTGCTGGAATTTAGACTTGGTGTGAGCATGAGTGTAGCCTGGCTGGTTGATGGTATCAGCATGTGTGTTCAGCACTGGGGGATGTTAATTCCCTTGTTTAGATATACTCCATGTTTTTCTGATATTTTATGATTTTTCTGATGTTATCTGCAGTTTTAAGTATAAGTGTACAGCGTGTTTAAAAAGAAAAGTATCTTCTGGTAAAGACAGGAGAACATCTGAGGTTTTTCTGCTGTGCCTGTGTGTCCAACCCTGCTCACGTAGTATTCTCTGCTCTTCCTTTATTTGGAGTTAGGACTGAAAATACAGTGCTAGCTGTGCTGAAGGTATCACCTGTATCGGTTCTCTTTATTTTGCTCAGGCTTCTGGTGGTGAAATTCACTTTGCCTTACCAGTTTCGGGAAAAAGCATCACTAGTCCTCAGGAACTTGTGTGGCTGCGGCACTGAGAAATGTCTGGAGTGAGTGTTTCTGTAGGTGGTTATCTGGGCTGGGTTATAAATCCCGCTGTACTCAGGTTATCAGAAAGGCCAGTAATCGGTTTGCTGAGGCTAAGATATGATTTCAGGTGTGTAAAACCATGACCAGAGGCTTCTGATAGAATCAGAGATATTTTTCTACCATTTAAAAAAGACAAAGTAAACCCAACCTTGAAATAAAACGAACTACTGCATTCTTCAGCTCGCCACTTTTCTCCCTTTATTATCCAAGACATGTTTATACACTCCACTGGTGTGTATCTCTGTACTGGATGTGTTTAATCAGCCCTCTTTGAGTGCAGGAGATGTCGTTTAAATCAAAGATCCTTTTTTTCCTTCTTCCTGCTATCAGGCTGCAACACAGGACTTGATAGTTTTGGCGTTATTGAGGTACTCTGGGAGAACTGCCTCTCTGCCAAAGAAAACGGGTTCATCGCTTTGCCAAATGGTGAACTAAAATAAATACCATTTGTACAGCATTAATGTACATAATACTCCATTGATTTGGGGCTTTTTCTATCTCAACTTTTTCTGTGTTTTACCTCTCTGAGGTGTTGTTTTTTTTTTTTAAGCAAACTGCACCGCCAGCTGTCTCTGCACTCAAAATTATACTGTCACCGGTTCTGTAAACACAATAGAAAACCAGTTTTTTATTAAATTCCTTTCACTGCATAAATGGTCAATGGAGCTGGTAACCAAGTTACTAAAGAATCAAAAGCAGAGTAGCTTTTAATTAAATATCATTTGGCAAGGTGCCCAGAAATTTCACTCTTGTGGGAGTGGAGAATGAAAACCAAAATGAAGAACTGCCGCTGCTGCCTTTCAGAGTGTCTGGAAGATGTATTTGCTTGTAGGTGCAGAAATGCTACCAAATACCAATACTAATAAAAATACAAATACATAGAGCAGCTACCCTGTCAAGGTGACCTTGTGTACGTGTTTTTCATGATCTCGGTACCAGTTGTGATCAAATTTCACAGAAGGCCATATTAGCGAAGAATGGGATACAAAAACTAAATGAAGAAAAACCACTCGTGGTTTTAGGAGGTTATTTAAAGGTGAGAAGCAATTTAATCCCATTAATTACCCCTCATTTACATCAATATCACATGATACAAGAACATTTTTTAATCGTCCCTGCTTGTATGTGGACTCGTTAAATTGTTCATATGCTGCTGCGAAGGTTGGTTTATGTATGTATGTATTCAGGTGGTGGTGGTTGTTATAGTCTTTGTTTTTATGATGCTTGATTTATCTGAAAGCTTTTCCATAGCTGATTCAGTTTCTGGTCATCCCTGGGTTTTCTTGCCCACGCACTGAATGTCTCAGTGAGTGAGCAAATGGCTCCAGTGAATCTTCTTTTGCTGTATTCAAGTGTACAGCGTTGTGATTTCAGTCCCGTCTTAGGCAGATCTTCCCTGCCGTTAACCAGCACTATATTTGCTTTTAATTCCCAAATCTGCCCCTTTGTCTTTCTCAAACAAATTAGATTCTAATTTGGAAAGCAGTGAGATATCATCTTCCTTGGTGATCATTTTTTCGTATTTCACATATGTTTTGATCGGTTTTTGCCTCTTTATTATCGCCAGGATGTCTTTCTCAGTCGTCGAAGTACTAACATCCCTTAAATAGCAACTGAAATGACTTGAACAAAAACTTTCCCTCGATATTCATGGAAATATTTGATATGGATTCCTGTGCTTTTCTTCTGCGTGCAAGTGTTTTTCTGTCCTTTACTGTATTACTGTTAAGCTCCTTGTTTGTGAAGCTCTAAAGCATCATGCCCTTGTGTATTAGCTTGCCTCTGGTTTTAGTTCACTTCTCTCAATTTCTTGACTATTTTGCCTTCAGTGATACTGTTCTCTGCCCCTAAAGCACCACCTAATTTCTGCATCTGCCAGGTCACAACATACTTCGATTACGCTGCTTGTTGGTGGGTTTATTTGTGTTGTAAGTGCTTCCAGGTAGGAAATCTGTTTCCTTCTGTGTTTGTACAGCACTATGTAAATTTGCAACAATATATAAATGTTTTCTAATGACCCACCCCTGTAGAAGTTAATTAAGTCACATCAGAGCTGAGTTTGACATCTTGTGTTCAGAAACACACCGTTTATATAAAGGAATCAAAATGAAAAACGCGATAAAGAAAGGTTTGAGTGGAGAGATGAGACCAGACTGCAAATTTGAAGCTTGCCCTAGGCTCAATAAAAGTTGTTCTTTTAAAATCTATTATCTAGCAATGCTGATTTCAATATGAATGAAGTTCACTTTGGTTCTGATTCTCTTTCAGATCTTTTAAAACCAGATTTTGTTGGCTTTTCTTAGCAGAAATTTGTTCTTGATGCATTTGCTTAAAACAAGACTTTAGAAAGCCCATCTGCGTTCTCCAGTCTCTCTATACAGTACTCTCTTCTTTTTGGCTTCAAGCATTCATGTGAAGAGCATTTTCCTTTGCAGAAACTTTGGATTTTAGGCACACATTGGCCAGTGTGTAAAATACAGTACCGAATGAAGTTAGTTTTATTTCTCTAAGTGATCTATTTAATTTCCCTGCTTTATCTCAGTTTTAAAGCTTTATTCACATCTTTGTGTCTGGGATTAATTTGACTTGGCACACTGCAATGTCTCTGTCTCCCAGGAGCAGCTGATTATTTACAATGAATTTCTTTTTCCTCTTCTCCCTATGGCTTGTAGCGAAGATTTTTCTCTACACAGCTCCGAATAATACTCAGAGCAAAAATATTTTAAGAATGAATAGCTGAGTTACCTGTAATGAGTGGAAACTCAAACATGACTCATCTTGTAATGAGTCCAAAACTGTTATTTACCAGGACATCTTTGGTTTGCAGCAGAAACCTTTGAATAATGAATGGTGGCACTATCTATGTAGCTGTACAGAAAATATTGGGCTAAAGGCCTACAGTGAAACAAGGAGTTGACAAACATATGTTAATTATATGCTAAATTAATCATATGGGTTTTGTATGGCAAAAAAGGGGAAAAATGTGTTTTCTTTCCTCTCAGGCATGTGTTTAATGATGATGTGAATAAGAAAAAGTGTCTCTTTGGATCTCATTTTCAAAAGAGAATTTGTTATAATTTGTTATTAGCACTACCTTTCCTATTTGTTTTTTTAAAGTGCACTCTTACCTATTAATTTGGGGGGAAAAAGTGAAGTTGTTGAGAGTGCCTGTAGGAGCCGGTGTGTCACTGGGCTGGGTGGACATTAGCTGGAGCAGGGGCATGTCCTGCCCCGTGCCCTGCGCCAGCCCCTGGCTGTAGCTCAGCAAATGTCTCTTCAGTCCGACGCATTTGTGGAGTAATTGCAAAGGAGGAGAGAGGGGAGCATCTACGCGTGGGTCCCATTATGGGTGGATGGCCGGTGATGTGCCAGTGTGGTGGTGGAAGAAACACGATTGGGAAAGGGAGAGCATGCGCAGCACTGCAGCAATGCGTGTGACGCGATCTCTGGTCATGGATAAGGGAATTTTGGGTGGAGAAAAGGTGGTGGGGAGAAGACTGTGGATTGGACGCTGTTACAGCAGGCTGGGTTGGTTCCCCCTTTAGTAAACAGTATCTGTGAACCTGTTTTGGTATTCTAAATGCTTTTTGTCCCTCTGACGACATATTTTCTTTATACCTGGAAAAAAGACCAATAATATAAATTAATATATAAAATTACTAAATGAAAGACAGAGCAGAACTTTTAGTAAAATCCAGTTATGTACGGTCATATAGTTACAGCTGGTAGTGGTATTCTCGTACGCAAAAAACTTTCTAGTATGCAGAAATAATCCTCGAAGCAATACGAATGCTGCCGTGACCTGCAGGCACGCTCTAGTTAAAATAGGAAACCTGTATTTTTTTTAGCTGTGCTTGTGCTTACCTTTTTGACTCTCTCTGAAATTCCTGATTATTTCTATAGTTCAGTCTCAGGATAATCCCAGTCCTCTGAAGATTCAGTGAATTGCACATGACAGTGAACAAGAATTGATAACTCCGGAGGGAGTTTGCAGTAAATCAGGGTACGTTCCTAAGGCCGTGGAAGGCTTCCTCTCTCACAGAATTACCTCCAGAGCTAAAGTTAGTGCTGGCATTAGCGAAGCTGAGAGCAACCAAAAAAGTGTCAAGAATGAAGATCTACGATAAGCACAGATGGAAAGAGCCAGATACAGGAAAGAAAACAAAGGAGATGGGGGGTGGAATTTTGTCTCTGGTGAAAGAAGAAATGAATGGTGAAGAGCTGTGGAACAGCATAAAAAATGAGATTATAGGAATGGCTGATCAAGTTTTGTGTTACCAGGCCAAGACAAAGAAGTAGAGGTGGGTGAAGAATGAGGAGCTGCTGGGCTGGAAAGTGTTCAAAGTTGCATGGGGGGAAGAAAAGAAGAGATTCAAGAGATTGACCGGCTAGTTGGTGTTGGAAATAGAAATTGAGAAATGTGTGGGTAGGGGACGAATGTTCAGAAGAGCGTGCAGAGAGAAACCTGAAATGAGTTGTATCGCAAGATAAGAGAACTCTGAAGTGGAACGTTCGAATTGAAGATGTCAGTGCTGAAAGACAAGTAATAATTGAGAACAAGGACGCACACAAAAAGAAACGGTTGACACATCGTTGGAAGATCTACAGAGCGCCCAGAAGCCAAGAGGGTAGGCTGATCCTGGAGGAGCTTCCTACAAGCAAGAGGGAGAGAGAAGAGTGGAGTTAATGGAAACACAAAATGCTTGTTTGCTTGGGAAAAAGGAAGAATATAAATTCTAAAGAATGCCAAAATAACAGCGGAGTAATTATAGGCATGCAGGAGACACGGTAAAGGCAGTGTACCATATGATGGACCGATGAGCAAAAGTCTTCACTCAACGCTTTTATTTGTAAATTCTGTTGAATGAGGAAAAGTAGCAGTAATATCAGTGATGTAAAGAGGATTTTATTAATCGCTTTAAAGTGATGGCAGAAATTGCCAAGAAATTTTTCGAGTTGAAGGTCAGCGTGAAGTCTTTCAGTTGTCGGGATCTGAATGGGAAAGAGGTGATCAGAACTGGAAACAAACTTACAGCAACTGGGAAAGCAAAGCATGTATGCTTTGGAAACCTCGCTCAAGGATTAGGTGATGTTGAGGTGAAGCAAAAAAGTATAAAAACTAAGTTCGGTAAAGCTATACTTTAAAATAAAAAAATCCTTGTCTAGGAGGCAGCTTTTACCTTTACTATTTTAAATTCCAGCTCTGGAATAGGGTGAAAACCTGTGTTGCTTTCCTTGACACGGAGGAGGTATTGGTCTTTAAATCACCAAATGCTGATTATCCTTAATGCTGCTCCTATAAGTTATACTCAACAAACTTTGAGGCTCGCTGTAACTCTGGTTGCAGTGTCTTTTTTTTTTGGGGGGGGGAAGGTTAACCAGATAATTATTTCTCATTTTAGTCTCCTGATACCAGCTGTAGAAACCTGGTTCCTTTAGAATAGGAAGATTAAAAAAGAATAGCGAACTGAAGAAAAAATAATGATTATTGAATCGAGCATCACAACTTGCGGTGGTTGTCCAGCTCGAATGAAAGCGGTTACTGGAGTAAATCTCGATGGGATGCAGCTGGCTTGGTCCTGGTTGGTGTGCTGGATGGGGAGTCTCCCTCCCACTCATGCAGTCGCTCCTGGACCGGTTTGTGGCTGGAAGGTTCAGCTGCGGAGCCGAACCCTCAGCCTGTGTAAAAGTTAATTCTGAAGGGATGAATTGTTTATTTGTCACAACTTCTGGCCCGTTAAGGCTGCTCTGGATCTGTTTAATACCTGGTGCTTTGTGAGAAGGGACAGTCATGCCCTTATAATTATAATTAGTTGTGCCCAACTTATAATTAATAAAGTTGCAGGCTACTGGTTAGTTGCATCACATTTGTTTGCCTGCAGTCTTTTTTGTGTACTGCTGAATCCTTTAAGATACAGTTACTCTATATAAGCAGAAGGATAGCTGAATTATTTAGGTGGAAAATTGATATTTGGGAGAGGTGAAAAGCGTTTTATGCAGAAATGGGTGCTTTAAGCCATGGGTTTTGAAGAGCTGTGTTTGAAATACAAGGACTGTTCTAGTACTTCTTAAAAATAAATCTTATGTACCTTTAAACTAGTCCATATTGTGGTACAAGGTGCTGTATTTTAGTAAAATATGTTTCAATTAATAATCGTTGAAGGACTGAAGTGAAGCAAATGCATTGACTTTGATTTCACATTTGTTTTTTAATTACTCTGTTATTGAGATGTGGAATTAGACAAAAGAAAAATCCTTCAATAGCATGAAACCTGGACAAAACTCAGGCTCCCAGATAACTAGGTGACCTGCTGCCCATCTCTTACAAACTTTATGCTTGTTCTAGCGAAGCACTGCGCGGCCCCGCCGTTCGCGTTTAAGTGATGTATTACAACTGAAGGAGAGTTACCATCTTTAAACTGCTTTGTCCCTCGGGAGAATACAAGGGATAACGTAGAATAGCTGCGTATGAAGAATACATTTCCTGGGCTCTGAACCCCGTGTCTGACCCCTGCTATCGGCGCTCCGGTATGGAAATCACGTTACCGTTATGATCATTTCAAGCATATTTTAGCGAGAGAGAGCAGAAGACGGGCCTGGTAAGGGTATGTGTTGCTATCTCCCGTTCACATTCCCTCCCTTCTTTCTCTTGGTTTGTTTTCCACATGACTGGGAAACAATTGCTTCTTCCACATGGAGCCCTTCTCCCATTCCTGGGAAAATAGCAGGGAATAGGGAACATTTGCATAATCGTCTTTAGTGCTATTGTGGGCGGGCTTTGGATGCCGGCACGGAGTTGCAGACCGGCCACCTGTCCAGAACAAATGAACTTAGCTTTTGTATAACGTTATCTGGTTTTCCACAGTGTTATTTTTGCGTAATGAATAACTCGAATAAAATATTATAAAATCCCCCATCACTCAGTAAATGTTTGCGTTGCGTCTAAATCCCCTCTTTCAAGGGCAAGGAGGGGAGAGAATTTCCTCTTTCTGTGTTAGCACAACTATATTTTCAAGCTGCCTCTGACATAGTTTTATAACTGCCTTTGTGAAATTATCCTCATGAATATTAATTAGGGGTGTGGGAAGAAAAAAACCCAAACCTCAAAATGATTTGCATTCATCCTTGTATAAATGATAAATTAAGTGTTGTCTAATGTTTTCTAATGGTCCATTTCACCTATGTAAAACAATTAATTAAACAATTGAGTTCTTAGCGAGGGAAGAAGAGGAGGGTAGGAAGGGGTGCTGAGGACACTACCCCTGCCAGTGCTTCACCACTAGAATTAACCGTGTTCTCTGTACACGTTTATTTGACTTTTGCATGTATGAATATTGTTTCTTGATCTTTTGTACCTCTAGGATTAAAGATGCAGTAACAAACTTAATTTTAATTTCCACTTTTAAGGGGAAAAATAGGAAACGTGCTATTTTGTTTAGCTTTGGTGCTTTTGATAGCCAAGGTGTAGGAAGGAGAAACTCTTTCGGTGCCACGTTTTATTGCACATCAACCTTTGCACTGAGAACATCTTGGTATACAGGGATTGAGTTTCGATTGCTGCATCGTGATAAAGGAAAACAAACCCTGCCATACTTTTTTTTTTTTTCTTTTTTCCCCCCATAAATGGCATGTAAAGCAGTCCTGACAGTAAGATTTCCATATTGCTGGGTTTTTTTTTTTTGCATCTTTTACTGCTGGGCTCTTCTGTCCAGCTTGAAAAACAGTTGGCCAAAGTTGGTTTAAGTAATTGTTAGCAGGAATAGAGGGACATGGGTTTTTTTTTCTTTCCCTGCCTTATTTTATTTCCAGGAGCAATTAAAGGTAAAAGATGCATTGAGCTAATAGAACATTATTATTTTAATGCCCTTTTTGAACCCTTATTCAATGCTCTGCAGGATCTGTGGCATTTACAATTGCTGTTTGGTGGTGGTGGAGAAGCGGATGGGAGATTTCTGTCAATCATCAACTGCTCTTGCAATTATGTTCTTGAGACAAGACATACACCACGTACATTTTACTACCTTGTTTTGATTCCGCCTTGTTCGTGATACACATTTACCACCGCTTGAGTGGGTGGGTATGGAGCTGCTGCTGCTCTTGTATTGCCCTTAGTTAACAATCGTTTCGTGACACTTCTAACGAACGTTGCTCATTCCTATTTACACCTTACTTCTATGTCGGTAATATCAGCTGTGCAGGTATTTGAGTTATTGTGGACTTTGGTATGAAACCTGCATGGAAAGACCGGCTGATCTGTCCCTCGAGTAGCTGTTGGTCAGTAGTGTTGGTTTAAAGAAAGCCAAACGTGTCTGCCAGGTTACGTGTTTCTTTTTCCGAGAGAGAACACTAAAATCAATCAATTGCATTTTGCTATAATGAAAAATAATTTCATTACTGTGAAAGGTGGTAGGGCAGGGAAGAATAAATATTTAACATCTGTAAATTAAGAAGACGAGAAGTTTCAAGCCAAGACTTATTACTTCAGCAGTTAACGTTTTCACATATCTTTTGATTTTGTGTGTGTGGATGATTTATTTATGTATTTCCGAAAATTAAGAAAGCTGTTACTTACAGCAGTAAAATAAGAGCTGTTTGATTTGCAAACCATGCTATAGTTTGTAAACCCTGAGTCATTAAATATGTGTTTCCTCTGCCTGAAATGCATTGTTTAAAAACCAACAAAGTAGTGAATTGGAAAATCTGTGCGTGTTGATGAATTTTTTTTTTTTCATCTTGTGCTGTTTTTTCCTGCTTTGCTTATCTCTTCTATAATAACTGGAAATTGAGTTAACTTTTTGTACTCTCCTCTCACTGAAGACCTGAAAGTTCCCTAATTCTTAGTTTAGGATTCTGCTTACAGCCGTGGTTTGGTTTTTGTAGGAGCAGCTTTCTGTATATGACTTAATTTGGGGGATTTAAAATCTGACTGTTCAGTGTAATCCGATTCCTTGCTCCATTACTTATTGATGAGGTTTCCTAGGTTTTCCAGTTGTCAGCTTGCTGATGGAACTTTGAGATTTAGGATGTTACGTGGGTACGGGAATCCTACTCTTTGTTTTCTTATTAGGAGCCTGACCTCTGGTACCTCATTTTAACATTAGAGCGGACTCTGGTGAATAACAGGCTGTGTTGAAAGTGCATCCAGCTGGAATTGCGTCTTGGGATGGGGGGGTAGGGGGGACCGCAATCTTTGGATGCCATCATGAAGCAATTAGACAAGCTACTTAATAATTTATAGCTTGCTGTCTTACGAGCTGTAAGCATTTTGACTGAAGAGGTTTTTGTTTAACCTTTCAGTGCTTTCTATAAAGCCTATATTTTAGGTTAGAAATGATTTGCCTTTGAAGAACAGTGGAGAATACAGAACCAGATGACTTTGTCATCTATTAATTAATGCTTTGTGTTGCTACCTAAATGTAACAGTTTGCTCAGATCTCTCAGAGCTACAGTGGATTGTGAATACATAAAAACCTTTGTGAAGCAGAAAATGAACATAACAGTGTATTTTTTGCAAATCTTGACAGAGACATTTGTTAAATTCCTTTCAGTTGAATTTGCTTGTGACTTGGTGGCTTTTTTCCTTAATGTAACCTTAAAGATTACATTAAACTGGGGGAAAAAATGTAATACTGGGAAAAGGAGGGAAGCAATTGCTTATTTGCTAGATCGTAACATCAGTACACTTGGTGTTATCAGAGCGACTGTTCTTAGAAATTACGTGGACACCCCTATGGCAACATAACTTCTAGTAGTTTAACAAAAAATACTGAAATTCCCAACCTTTGCTTCATCAAAGAAAGAAAAGTGCACCCGGGTTTTTGGGTGCAGGAGAATGAAGCGCTGTTAGACTGAGTTGTCTGAAGATGCACAAAGGCAAAAAGGACCAGAAATACAGCCCAGAGCTCCTTCTACAAAATACTGTCTGTAAACACTGTCTCCATTTGCATAAGTAAAAGAGGGTTTCTGTAACCCTTTTCCACTTCTATAAATGCTATAAAATTAAAAAGTTCTGAGCAATTTCTAATGATAGTTTCTCCAGCATTTGTCTAGAGAAGAAATATTTATGAAATATATTGCTGACGGTCTTGGATGTGACTTTTCCATCTCCAGTCGATGAGCAGTTGCTTTGCTCAGTTCAAATAGTTCTGCTGTTGCTCTAACACTGAAACTCCAGAGACATGAGAAGACATTTTGATGACCGTGTTCAATAGTTGTTTCTTTGGCTTATTCCAGTTGTTGCAAGGATGTTATTTAAGAGGTAGACCTGTATTTTCTTTCGTATTGCTTTGAATTCAGTACTGAATGGCCACACGGTTTCCAAAATTATAGCATGGATTCGCTTTTCCATACTTTGTTCTCTGTTCCCTTTTTGTAATCAAACTCACCTCTTTCTTCCAAGAACTTTCCACTTTGGGGGGAGCTGGCCTTCATTGTGCAGTGTGTCTTGTAATATCAGTGTTAAATTTTGTTGTTTTTTTCCTAAAAACTTTCAACCGTCACGTTTTAATTCTACCGGAGCTCCCTCCCCCCCCCTTTAAAAGTGCTTAATAGTGCTCTTTGGATAATAGTATTTCTTTTTTAAGGATTGGAGTATTTCCATTTGAGTTGTACTGTTTTTTTCTGAAGGTACTGAAATGCAAATGTTCATATAAGAAATACTACCTTTGTGCATTGGTAGTCACAGAATGACTTTGCTGTGTGTAATGCTGATGTTCATCATTGTATGTACGAATAACTTTAAAAGTCAACTCCAGGTAAAGAAATATTGGAGCTCATGATCACACTGCTGTGCCGTAACCTGGTTTTGTGCCTTGGCCAAACTGGTTGCCCAGAGAAGCTGTGACTGCCCCATCCCTGGAGGTGTTCAAGGCCAGGTTGGACGGGGCTTGGAGCAACCTGGTGTGGTGGGAGGTGTCCCTGCCCATGGCAGGGGGGTGGAATTGGATGATCTTCAAGGTCCCTTCCAATCCAAACCGTTCTATGGTTCTGTGCAGCTTGGGCTGCCCTTGGTGTGCTCTTGTCTGGCTCTGTCGGCTGCTGGGAGGGTTTGGCACACCGTTGTTTTTGAAGAAAGCAGGGTGGTTCAGGCAGTTCCCGTTAACATCAAGCAGTCGAGCCATTAGAAGAATAAAATGCTCAACTGTGCTGCTTAGCATAGGAAAGCTACAGTTTCACAGAGCTCAGTTCCAGCTGCTGATCACCATGTAGCTGCGTTTGCCCTCAGGCAATGACTTTTTTAACACCTCTGTGGGATCAAGAATAACGTTTGACTCTGTGCTGAATAAATCTGGTTGTGTATTTGTCACTGGTAAGACCACGCACATGGTTACTGCTGTGTATTTGAGGCACAGTAATCTTAATTTTATGGCTGTTTCATCATGATTACATCCCGAAAGCCTACTGGAATATACTGGAATATTTTTTTAGTAGTGAAAGCACAGCACCTGAAGGGGTCGGCCACATCTTTGGCCATGTCTTTGCAAACACCCTTTTCCCCCTCCCTCCAGCTCATCTGCATTGTCTTTGATAGGAACAATTTGTGGTTTTCTAAGCAGGCTTGCGTAAAGCTATTGCTGTTGGACTAAAGTTGTAGTAGTTGCTAATACTTACTCCTGGAAGCTGTAGATTTTCTTTTCTTTTTTTTTTTTAATCCTTGTATCTTTTTAAAAATAGTGCCTACTGATCTTTGCAAAGTGAAAGTTGCTGCAAAGTTAAAAAAATACCCCAAACCCCAAAAAACTTATGAAGACTTTACTTTGAGTACATAATAGCGGAATATACTGGAGTATGAAATAGTGCAACTTCAGGTAACTGCTGTGTAATCTCCAATGAATTTAAGGTGCTGATGTGCTGAGATCAGTGTTGTTTTGATGAATTCAATTCATTTGTATTAAATTAATCTTTATATATATTTTTTTTCTTAGATTTGAGGAGTTGTTACTATATTTTGGGGTTGGGGTTTTTTTGAGATTTTGGTCTCTAGTGTTCCACTCTGACATTGTAGAGTGCTTGACCTGTTCAGAGGGTACTGGTGCTTCCAGATGCCACAGTAGTCCATGTAGAAACATTTACAGCATTATGTATTTATTTCATTTAAATTGCTGATCTGAAAATATAGTTGAAACCTTCATTTATCATGGAAATGAAACCTTATGATAAACTGGATGGACAAAATACCTGAAACGCTCTCTCTAGTACTGGTCTGAATGTCTGAAATATGAATCTGTTTCCAAGTAACTTCTTTCAATCCTGTACTCAGCTATGTTTACATTAAAATTTAGTATATTTGCTACCAGTATACACTTCTAAATCTTCCATTTGTGCTAATTTCAGACTTCCCTGATTTGTTTTATCATTATATGAGTAAATTCAGTGCTCAAGAGCTTGTCTTCTAACCATTAGTAAATAAACAAACAAAAAGATTAACTTGGCTTATTTAAGAGTAAACTTACTTTGAGCGCAAATACGTTTGACCCAAATAATCTTGGTAGGATTTTACTGCCATGTTTCAGTCTTGCCT
>VUYV01000466.1:217085-231063 GCA_008711295.1 Anarhynchus alexandrinus
TGTTTACACTTACTTCTTCTACTGATCAGAGCATAACCAGAGAAGCAGTGACAAACTTCTCCTCCTCCTTGGCTGCTGTATTAGTTGGGAGAAAATCAGATGGGGGGGGAGCGGAGGAAGGGAAGATGGTACTGAGCAAGACTTGGAAATGACTGCTGTGTGACTGCTTAACTGAATAGTTTTGGCCTTGGGCCTCCTCACACATTTGATTGTATAAGTGTTCATATTTAATGTCTATATTCCATAATAAACATTGTAATTTGTCCTTAGCGGGATACTCCTTTCCCAATGAGAACATGTGAAATACTCCCCAAACCTAAAAGAGGTCTGGCACCGAGGAGACTCATACAGAAAACACAAGTTTCTTGGAGAAAATGGCATTAATTGGTTACACAGTTTGTGATGGCTGTGGGACAGGTTGAAGCAATGTGGTACTGGGGTGGCCTGGGGGTACCAGTAACACTTACAACACGGGAATTTCGAGGGAGGGGATTCTGCGCCTCTGCTCCGCTCTGGGGAGACCCCCCTGCGGCGCTGCCTCCAGCTCGGAGGCCCCCAACATAAGGAGGACGTGGACCTGTTGGAGTAAAAAAAATCCCCACCAAGAAAACTGTGAAGTCTGAATAGTGACGATAATGATTTCCAGAGCAAAATTTGTTTGTGTAAACTTTGCCAGATGTACCAAATACCAAAATATACCAAATAGCAAAACATACCAAAATCATTAAAAATACGGCATTGTGTTTTCAGGCAGATTTTTGTGTTTTCCCCCACCATATGATGTGCACATTTAAACCGATGCCAAAAACTGAGTTGTAAAACTTGAATGTAAAAGATTACCTAATTGCAACTTCCATATTCTGAAGCTATAACAAGCTTGGGAGCTAATTACCAAATGCAAAATTAATTTTCACACTATAGTGTGGTAAACTTCAGAATAGCAACATTGCCGTTGTTATAAACTGATCAATAAATATTATGTGAAGCACAACAAATGTAATAGTTATCTGCCAGCTGTTTTAGGATGGGAAAAAAAAAATAAGCTTTGTGCTACATAAAACACGGAGCTGTGTCAATGCTTTGTAATCATGTGAACCTTTAATTAAGAAGTTCCCACAGAATAGAAAATGCCGACCTGCTCGGTTGTGAAGACACTTACAATGAATAACACCGAGCAACTTGAGCAACGGCTGGTAACGGCGCTTCAGAGGATAAAACAAATTCAGAAATGGTTTTTACGACGTGGAAGAAAGTGAATGGAGGATGGATTCCTCTGCAGATGGAGGGTGGAAAGAAGTCATGTTTTGCAGTCTGTTCCTAGTGCAGTAAAATACAGACTCTTTCAAGAAATGCTTATTAGAGATGAGCATTCACATTCACCAATTAAGAGCTCTAATAACTTGGAAGGAATAGCTGCCAGAGTTGTTTTGTGGTTCCTCACCTTCTGAGATTCCTTACAATGCTGATACTGCCACTTAACGTCATGGATATATTTCCAGGCATTACTCTTTTTCAAAATATTAAATATTCAAAAATTGAATTCTTGTGAATGGCATTTTGTAACAAAAAAAAACAACAACAACAACAACAAAAAAAAACCAGACCCACACCTATTATGTTTTATTTATAAATATAAATGCAAAGTCACACAACAAGGATGAGAGAACCCTAATTTTACAATCCCAGGCTTTGTGGCTGACTTGGAGAAGTCTTAAATAGAATTTTCAGTAGCAATCTGTCTCTGAAAAAAACATAGAGAGGTCGCTAACCAGTCTTTGGTTTAGTCTGACATTCCTATATGCTGTCTTTTTAGCTCCTCTAATATTTCCCTGCTTTTTGAAGTAGTTCAAAGTAACTTTAAAGCAGACAAATACATTAAGGTTACAAAGTGTGCTGGTTTGTGTGTACACAGGAATATTTTAGCAAAGTTTCACCTTAAACTAGACTAACTTGAGTTAGGGTAAGAGATGCCAAGTCTATATTCCTGCATTCCAACTAATAGATGACTCCAATTTATGTATTCCTCCGTATTCTTAATTTCTTCAAAATGTCACCTTTTGCCAAAGCGACTTTTGCCGGTCGCGGAGGGACCCTTAACGCAGTGAGTGGTGCTTTCCTGGGGGCAAAATCAGCTCCGGCGTGGAGGCGGAATCTGTTGGGCAGATAGGGGGTTATTTGTCTGCAGTTTTGTGGAAAATACACTAATCTTCCAGGTTTAAGAGGTGAATTGTACAGTTTTCTAAGCCAGTTTAGGGGCAGAGATGCCGTTGCTTCTATTGATAAAGCCAGAGAACTCTGCTTGGTGTTGTCACACTCCTGTATTTATAGAAATATCTCTATATGGGCTTCACTGAGGTTATCTATGGTTTTTATACTCCTTCTTGATCTTAATTAATAATCCGCTTTGTCTTTATCCTAATATACACTTTTGCAACTTCTTGTGACGCTGTACTAAATGTTTTCTAGCTGACCATTCATATTAACTTATATCAGTGGCAGCTACTGAATTAAAAGTGTTTTCAAGAACAATTCCTCGTATTTTTTGGTTTACACTGAAAGACGCTGTCGTGCTTAACTTGTGCCTACTGTGCTCTTATATGTTAATATCTGTGATGGGTTTTTTAATAAGTATATCAGATAACTTGCCTATTGCTCTACATTTACTTTCTTTAATTTGTAGCTGCTGATTCTTTGGTGGGTTTCAGTTGTATTTGATAATATAAATATTTAGTTTTCACAGATATTATCACCCTCTCTGTCTCCTGTCCCGAATCTCTTAAACTATTTTTCTTACTCATACGCTCTTTCCATATGCATCTGTTTTCTTTAAATAAACTGAAGATTAACGTGTTTAATTTGGGTAAGGTTCTTATGCTGCTTAGTTCATAATTCTGCATTTTGTTAATAGTCTCAAACAGTGACTGCACTCATTAGAGTATTTTCGTCTTTCTGTGATACTGTGCTTGCTGGCTTTGAAAGCTGGTTTTAATTGGAACTTCCCATTTATTTACTTCTTTCCTGAAATTCTGTATTTCACCATGCCAAAATGCAGCTGTGTGTGTTTTATAACCCTGTGATCAAGTGGAAGTAAAATTGGACTGTGGAATTTTTCTTAGCTGAACTTCCTCAATTAACACGCTACTTCTGATGTTGCATGTGTTTTTCAACTTTTCTTAAAATCCCCTTTCCTACAGTTTCTGTAAATCTCTAATTTGGAAGAGTCTGGTTTTGTTGTCGCTTAATCTATCTTTGTTGGATGACTGATCTAGTGTGTAATTTTATCATCATATTTTCAGATAATTCCCAGGCTGTGGTTTCAATTTATGCTTTCTTTATGTATCTTTCTACATTTTAATGTAATTATGTAAGAAAATAGATATGTTCTGTAATGTTATATTCTATCATGGCTTACTTGCTGTGTTTTTAGTTTCCCATCCAGTGTCTCGGTGTTTTTATTCTTGTACAGTTCTCTTCCTTTGCTTCGTTTTTCTGCTCATCTGCATGAATTGGGCATCCTTTCATCTCCCAGAAAATCGCTACAGAATTGACTCGACCATTAAGTCACTTCAAAAAAACACATTTGAACTTGCAGTGAGAGAATGTGCTTATCCTGTTCTCAGTCACTTTCACTTCACTTTTCAATCACTCTGCCATCGAGCACCAAGAGCTATTTTGAAAGCAAAAGGTTTGATTTTCAGGTTCTTTTACAAACCAGGCTTAGAGCCAGCGCCAGCTGGCAACATTGCTTGACCAGTCTCCTCCCAAAAGGGTTTGGTTAGATTATAAATACGTCTTTTTTTTCTTTTTTCTTTTTTTGTGGGGGGTAAAGAAAGCATTTCCCTTTTTAGAAGGAAAAAAAAAAGCAAGTGTTGACCATGACGGGTTGAAGTTATTGAGGACAGGACACTTGTGTGAGTGGGTTATCAAATTTGGGACAGTATGAAGTCATTATTAACCTTTTTGCTGCTTTCTTTAAGAAATGTCTTGACTCAGAAACTGGTTCCAGGGGTGGTGTTGAAAGCGCTCACGCGGGGCTCTTCGCTCGTGCAGGCTGATGCCGTTAGAGCTGTTTCACTGAAAGGATGGTAAAGGTTTTTCTCTTTCAAACTCTTCCATCAGGCAAGTGAACTGGTTAACATTGATTTTTAATCCCTACTTCAGCCTTTGCCTATGAGATCCTGTCCTGGTTCTTCTGTTTTGTAGAGGAGTGGTTGTCATGTTATTCTCCAGCCAAAAACACTGTAGTAGTTGAAATTGTTGCCATGCTCACTCAGCCACCCAAGATTTGAATTACAGGAAATTTGGAATTTAAAACTACACTAAATCCTCACATGTTACAAAATTGAGAAGTGCCAGGTTATGGTCTCACTCAGCAAAACAGAACTTGAGGAGATGATTATGGGGAAGGTGAGAATTTGAGAAGCTGATGCTTTTTTGGGGGGGTTCCTAATTGGTGCTTTGCTTTTTCCCGCAGCACCAGGTCATGATCCTTGTCTGTCTTTCTCTCCACCAGCACAGAGCTCCCACTTGGGTGGGGGGAAGGAGGTGTCAGCATTTCAGGAGTACCTAAAGTCAGTTTTGTACCAGTTGTAAGTGAGTTTTCTCAGCAGTTCAAACAGAAAAGTTGTGCAGAGAGGAAAAATACCTCTATCTGACGGCAGCACTAGTTCCAACCCTGCAGCAAGTGCTTTCAAAGTCATATTAAAGAGGTGCTTTTGGCTTGTATCCCTCAAAACAGCTGAAAATGATGGTGAGGAAGTGATACAGATCTCTCCCATCTCCTCCTTCACAGGCAGTGCTCGCTCAGATAAGGTTTGTGCAAACGGTGTGTTTGAGACAGAGGAAGGATGTGGCATTTGTTTCACAGAGAGCAGGGGAGACTGGTGGGTCCAGTTAAGTGTGAAAGTAGTTCCTCCTTTGGGTGAATGGTACAACTGCTTTTTCACTGTCACTTTTACACCTGGGGTTTGGATTATATTTTGCGCAGGTGAAGATGCTGTGTCCTGGGAAACTTTACTTTGAATTACCGCGAGCAATCAGGCCTGTAAATGCAGCAAACCAGATGTTTAGCAATGACTTCATTCTCCTCAGTCTTTTAATACCGGTTTTATACGGTCTGTGCCTCAAAACTTAGAGCGAGGGAATCTTCACAAATGGTGTTTTGTGCCCTCTTGATTTACAACTGTTCTGGAGCCTTGAGAAGATCTTGAATAATTTGGCCAGCAGGGCGAGGGGGGGGATTGTGCCCCTCTGCTGCGCTTTGCTCTGGGGAGACCCCCCTGCAGTGCTGCCTCCAGCTCGGGGGCCTCAGCACGGGAGAGACATGGACCTGGTGGAGCGGGGCCAGAGGAGGCCGCGGAGCTGCTGCGAGGGCTGGAGCCCCTCTGCTGGGAGGACAGGCTGGGAGAGTTGGGGGTGTTCAGCCTGGAGAAGAGAAGGCTCCGGGGAGACCTTATAGCAGCATTCCAGTCCCTAAAGGGGGCCTACAGGAGAGCTGGGGAGGGATTTTTTCCAAGGGCATGTAGTGATAGGACGAGGGGGAATGGCTTCAAACTGGAAGAAGAGAGATTGAGATGAGATATTAGGAAGAAATTTTTCCCTGTGCGGGTGGTGGGACACTGGCACAGGTTGCCCAGAGAAGCTGTGGCTGCCCCATCCCTGGAGGTGTTGAAGGCCAGGTTGGACAGGGCTTGGAGCAACCTGGTGTGGTGGGAGGTGTCCCTGCCCATGGCAGGGGGGTTGGAACTGGATGATCTTTAAGGTCCCTTCCAACCTAAACCATTCTGTGATTCTATGAATTTGGGCGAGTTTGAGTGGCTGCGAGAGTTGCCACAGTCTGCCAAGGCTGGCTGGGAGCGCAGAGTGGGTGGCACTTCTCTGCTGGCATCCTGGCATGTTCTTCCCAAACACTGGTTGAGAAGGGGATGGTTGGAAGAAACTGTGCTGTCCTTCTCTATGCGGGGTTAGTTAAATTATGGTGCTGGTGCTCCTTCCCTTTGCTTTGCGGAGTCTGAAGGTAAAATAGCCTCCATCTGCACATCTGGGGTTCTGCAGAGCTTTCCATAGCAGTGGGGCACCTGAGACTTTATAACGCTTGAAAGAAAGCACGTTCATCTAACAAAAACTCCTCAGTCGTTCTCTATGCTGAATGTTCATGGAATACCAAATGGATTTCAGAGACTTTTTCCTTAATGTCTAGATGTGCTAATCAAGGTCCAAAGTTGCTAAAGGTTTAGCTAGAAGTATAAAATGAACTCAGCCAAAAATGGGTGCAGCATGATGGAAAAGACATCTACCTTATAAGAAACTATGTAAAGTGATGGTACCCTATTCAGTAATACTGTATGGGACTTTGGTTTATCTATTAGGAGAGGGGATTGACTCCAGAAGCACAGACTTTGGAACTAAGAGGCAAACCAATTTCTTCTCCAGAGCTGCTAATCTGCCTTCAGCTACGCAGAAGAGTGATGTGGTGGGAACCTTCTGAAATCTTTTAATATAGTTTAAGGCTCTGCCCATTCCTGAGGTTTTCTAACAGTTTCATAGGGGCTTTAAGAAAGGACTCTGTATTTAGGTTTATCAAGAACAGCTTCACAATCTAGAAAAAGTTATTGCAAGCATAGGGAAGAGTAACTGTATATGGTCTAAACACAAGCTACTTATATTTTTGAAGTTGAAAAAAGATGTTTAGCAGTTTCCCATATTTGAGACTCAAAGCCTGGGGGGTAATTTTGCTCAGCCTGCTTCTGTTTCTCTCGGTGTCTCGGAGAGATGAGGGATGCGTGTTTGCTTGGCGTATTGTACCTCCTTAGAGATCGTGGAGCTAAAAATTGCTGTGTCTGCAAGAAGAGAGTCCCTAAACTTGAAGCTGCTCTCGGTAGCAGTCGGGCAGCCCTGCAGTGCCTTCAGAAGAGAAAACAGGTTGAAATACTCACTGCAATGAGACAGTTTTGCATCAACCTAGACATCTTTTTAGGAGTAATTTAGCAAAAGACCTTGAAAATAACCTGGAATGTTTCCGAATGGCAACTTATCTCTAGTTCAGCAATTTCAAATACATAATTTAGAAAGTGAAAATAATTTCGACAGGTGAATACTTTGCTTGGTCATTGTAACTCGGTTTATTCCAGTTTGTAACTTGTTCAGAGTTGGAAGGATCTGCAGATCCATTGTGGATGTGGTGCCACATCATGAAGATGACAGCTATTTTTTTGAGTGCCTAAAATCTGGAAGCCAAAGACAGGGCAACTTGGAGACAAAGCAAACAATTTGAAGCTTTGTAAATTATGGTTTTATCAGTTAAAATTTACTGAACTAATCTGTCACGACACTCTTAATAATGGAGATAGGCAGATTAGGAAACTTACAACATTTATTTTTTGCCAAGTGAAGTAAAACGCGGTGGGTAGATTGGCTCATAGTAATCCCTGGGTAATATATCTGTCTTGGCCTGGTGAGAGATCAGGAATATAATAGGTTAGAGGATATTTTGATGAATAAATCTGAATTGGCTCTGGGTCCAGTCAGCTTGGCTTTAGCCTCAGATAATTTCCCGTCTTAAAGCTGTGAGTGTTGTTTTTGAAAACTTAGAAAAAAGGGGCAAACTTGGTGCCAGGTTTGGGTTGGTTTTTTTTTCCAAAGGAGTGCTGAGGGAGGAAGAGTTAAGTTATATTTCATTCAGGTTTGTTTAAATTCCTGGAAAAGCATTGTAGCAACAAACAGAAGTGCTAAGAAAAACCGTTTAGCACCAGTTTGGTATAATTTTTTGACTTCTTTTTTGCTGTCACAGGTCTGTAAATAGAGAAGGTGCTGGGTGTCTTGGCTTTAGGGAGGTTATTGATTCTTTCATGCAGCGGTCTAAAATGCGTGCTAGGGAAATGTGGTCTGGATAAAATGACAAAACCGTGATGAAAAACATTTGGAAAATCATATAGCTATCAAATAGTTCTTTGTTAAAATGACTGAGGTTTCTTAGGGTCTGTCCTTAATCCGGGGGTAGTCAGCGTTATCATTAATAGCCTGGAGGAGGGAGTAGGATGTATGCTTATTAAATTTACTGATATTGACTCGGGATGGGCGGCAGGTGAGTCTGCCAACAGTACTGACGTTCAAAATCAGCTTGAAAAATCAGCGTACTGTCTTTCAAGTGTCGGCTCCTACATTTCAAGGAAGATTTAGACCATCTGGAGAGAGACCAGAGGAGACCAGTGAAAACCTTTGAGGGCAAAGAAAATAAGCAGGCTACAAATTAAGACTGAATAATTCAGGTTTGAATGAAGAGGCACATGTTTACCCTAAAGCATTAAGGCAGTCTTGAAACACTAAGAAGAGTGTTGTAATTTTTTGGTTTATCCACTGTGTAGCATGCTGCAAATTGCAGGAAGTGATATTAAGCACATCAGGGTAAAAACATTTAGGGATTGGGATAAGACTCCGTGATCTTTCCCAAATGGTCTTCCCTGGTGTGGGACTGTTCCTCCTTGAACCCAGGGACTGTCGTGTGGATGGCCTTTTGCCTTTCCTTTCTGTAGGATTGCACAGATACTCCTCCTACCAGTGAATAAGCTATTCTTGGGGACTTGTTTGGTTTTTTTTAAAATCTATTTTATGGATTGAATATAGAAAATAATGCTGAACTCCAGGAGCAAGATGTTTTGGAAAGAATTAAGAGGCTTCCAGTGAAGTAACGGTTTTAACTCTTAATTTTAACTTAACAAATGAACAAAACCCACAAAGGATAAGAGCTTTGACATTTCCTTTGCTAAACCTGATTGCTGTAAATTAATTTTTCAGCTTTCCTCTTTGTTTTCCTTTGCCTTCTTGTCATGCTTCAAATATAAAANAAAGAGATTGCGAATGACAGAATGAAACTGTATTTTCTGGAACTGGAATCGTCTAACGGTGGGAAGGAATACCCCATCTCCGGGAAGGAGGAGCAGCATGATTAGAGATGCAGCTTTACGTTAGATAACCAGCCTTTCAAAACGTTTCTGGGGAGTTTTACAGTTGATGCTGCAGGCGCACGGAAACCTCTTCTATTGATCGTTTAACCGTATTAAAGGCAATTTAGATAAACAGTCCTGGATAGTTTTGATCTGTGCCTTTTCGAAAGTATTAGGATGCGCTGTAGAAGTCCATGCGCTGCCTGTTACGTGGTTTGTTTTCATTTTTATTTGTGCTGCGGCAGCGCTTTAGTCACGGTCTCGTTGCCTAAGGCCCTGGGTAAGCTCCGAGCAAAATAATTGTGTCTGACAGTGTTTTTATCGTCAGCTTATAATGTAAATTGGACCAAGTCATATCCTGCGCGGAATCCCTGAATTGAGTCTGTGCTGAACAGAGTTCGTTCTCATTAAATCATTAAAGGTTTTATTGAATCGAGCTCGAGTAAATAAAATACCACTTTAAATAATCGCTGTGAGCACTTAATAACTATCTTGGAATTTAATATTGAGACTGAATTGTTCTTCTGTGTTCAGGAGCTGGAGTCATCTTCTCACCACGCAGGCTGCATTGCATTTTCCGCTCCCACACGTTCCCTTCTCCCTGTCCAAATGTTTTGAAGAGATTGGCAACAGCGTAAAATATGTTTCAAGTTACTCCTCGAGCTTGTGAAAAAAACATCTGTATGAATGATAAAGCTGTCTACTGAATTTTTGGCGCTAAGTATCTCGCTGTTTCAGTGAGTCAGACTCATTGAGCTAGCTAAAGACATGTAAAATCTTACTGATATAAGAAAAGAATCAGAGCATCAGGGAAGCACGAGCATACGAAATGTCTTTTTTGGATGCATCTGATTATTTTTTTTTCCATTTTTGTAGTAGGAGAATTCTTCTAAATGTAGAAATATCATGTAGCTCAGTTGCGTGGGTTTTTTTTCCTTCTCTTTTTGGAGTGTTGTGTTCTCTGTATATGGCAGTTTTTCTTCATTCTCAGCCAGTCTTACTCTCCTACAACTAAAAACGTGATTTTAAAAATATCTGATAGCAGTCAAACTGCTGTTTTTACAATGGAGAGGAAGTCTTAATATAACTCTCAAGTCTAGTTTTGAATAAAATAGAATTTTCCATCTTACATGCAACTCAATAATACTAATAATGGTTCAACATTACTGAACTTTTTTTCATTTAAAAATAAAACACAGCTGCCTTGTGTGTAAGAAATGGATGGGTCTCATAACAGCTTTATTATGTATAAATTCTTATTACTTTTTCATGGTCCTGTTGGAGAGCCTCAAGTTGCAGGTGTTGAATAGTACAACTGGCTTCCAAACTTCTGTGAAGTTGGTTGAATTGGGAGTAATTCGCTCCTTCTCCTGGAGAAGTCAAGTAGAGAGAGTGATGCTAAAATCCTCTCCCTTGTGCAGTGTTTGGCTGCCAGAAGACTACTTAGCAAACAAAATAATGCCACTTAGTAAACAAAATGATATGAGAAAGCTGCTGCTGCGGCACATAGTGCATAGGCAGTGATCATGAGGATGAGTCAAGCAAATCGCCGTGCATGCTTCCATGGGGAAAAAAAGAAGCATTGTTTTTTGTTACTTGTCAGTGATCAGTGCTTGGAAAAGTTGCTCTTCAAACTAGAAAAATAGTATATTAACATCATGTAGTAGCTAATGGATATTAAACGTACAGGACATTATCTTCCCTACTCGGACTTGGCTTCAGGTAGGATCTCTCCCCTTTTCTCCTGCTTTAATTCCCTTTTACATCTTCTCCCTGGCTGGCTGTTTCAGGGTGCCAGCACTGCTGCAAACGGGGTGGCCGGAGGGAGCTTTGCAATCAGAGACTTGTTGGAGCAGTTGCTGTCCATGTACACCGTTCTCGTCCGCCAGCCTAAGGCCTGACCTTCCGCCTGGGCTGGTTCTGCCACCCGTTGCCTTTTCCCCGCTCGCAGGGTTTATTTGGGCCGTTTGCTAACAGCCTGTGTTGGAGTTCCTTGGATCGCTGAATATTAGACGTTACTCAGAGGACAGTATTTCTCTGTCCTTCTCAATTCAAGGTTCTTTTTTTTTTTCTGAAATAATAGCAGATTGTAGATTTATCTGTAGAAATGAAAGTTTATAAGGGGTCGGCTGATGGATTCTGCTCTGACAAAGAGAAGTGATCAAAATGATGCAAGATACTGAAACCACCTAAATGACAAAGAGCAATAAATTTGTGCCGTTGATAGATATTTTCCAAAACTCAGTGTTACATCAGCTAGCGTCTGCCATGCTCGCTGCAATCAATAATAGGTTTTAGGGGACCTGGCTGTCATCAGCACCTCTCAATTATTACAGATAAAGATATGAGGACTGCTTTGAAAAGCATCTTTAATATGTCTTTTTAAAAGCCGCATACTTTTCTATCCATGATCTTTTAATTTGGGACGTCTTTCTCTTTCCTTTTCCATCAGTAATTACTTACTTTCTGTTAGTATTATAGCAAATACTTGGGTTTTTTTTCTCCTCCTCCAGTATCTGCCACAACTGGCCTTATTAGAAAATACCAATAATAGACTTGAGGTAGGGTCTGGTAATAGGGAACGTCAAATAGGAGCCGCAGCGTTGGGAAATGGACTCGATGATCCCAAGGGTCTCTTCCAACCTAGACAATTCTATGAAACATGAATTTGAGCGTACATGAAACTGTGCTGCTTTTTTTTTTTTTTTTGATGGTCTTTCCGTTCAGCAGAATTTCATTTCTAGGCGTTGATTCCTTGGATGATGGATTGACACAATTTTATGTCCCATCCATCCATCTGTTAGGCAGATTTGCGACCAGTTGAAGAACCCATGAATGTGTAATAGTAACGTGTTTGTAGCATAACGATCCGACGTGCGTTTTGATGGGGGGCAGGAAGGGAAAACCGAGACACGGAGGAAGGCTCTGCATCGTCTTCAGATGAGTTAAAATCGGGTTTATGTGGCAGCTGGTCTGTTTACACTATTTTATATTTGCTTGTTGTAAATCCTGCTTAATGTGTTACTCACACACACGCGCGGAGTCACCAAGTGCGTTTCTTTCGACAAAGGGTGAGCAGAGGTTGCACAGCGCTTGCAGGGGATTTCAGACTTTTTTGACCTTTCATGTCAATAATTATCGATGAAAAACAGTGTACTTTGAACTAAGTTGATTGTACTTACCATTAAAAAATAATTAACTGAACTTTTTTTATCAAATTCACTGATACAGACCTTAGAATGAAGTGGAAAAATTAAATAAAAAAACCCCACCCTTCTTTCACAGCCGTCAGAGAACAGACTGCAGTTTTGGTGAACTACAGTTTTACATATTTATACCAAAAATTGCTGAAGTGTTTCTTTAGAGATCAAAGGTTTTGATGGCAGGCCCGTGCCTTTGCATGGTGCATGGGGATGTGCGGGACACGGGGATCACGAACCCCGCGGTGGCTGGGGATGAGACTCGCCGACCTCACAATAGCACTTCTCCGGAACAGGATTTTAAGTCGTGATACTCCAACGGTCTGTAGCCCAGTGAAACTGAGAGGTTTTATGGATTTCACGCAACTTCGGATAAAGATTTCATAGAATCATAGAATGGTTTGTGTTGGAAGGGACCTTGAAGATCATCCAGTTCCAACCCCCCTGCCATAGGCAGGGACACCTCCCACCACACCAGGTTGCTCAAAGCCCCATCCACCCTGGCCTTGAACACCTCCAGGGATGGGGCAGCCACAGCTTCTCTGGGCAACCTGCGCCAGGGGCTCACCACCCTCACAGGCAACAATTTCTTCCCAATATCTCATCTCAATCTCCCCTCTTCCAGTTTGAAGCTATTCCCCCTCGTCCTATCACTACATGTCCTTGTGAAAAGTCCTTCCCCAGTGCTTCTGGAGCCCCTTTAGGTACTGGAAAGCTGCAATAAGGTCTCCCTGGAGCCTTCTCTTCTCCAGGCTGAACAACCCCAACTCTCTCAGCCTGTCCTCATAGGAGAGGTGCTCCAGCCTCAGAGCATCTTTGTGTCCTCCTCTGGCCCTGCTCCAATAGGGCCATGCCTCTTCTGTGTTGAGGGCTCCAAAATTTACGTTGTGATTTGTGATAGCACCTTAACGCAGTGGAGCTCTGTCTCATTCTCTAAAGTTACTTTTAAAGAAGCATTAAGGAAATGTGTCATCAAGCAATACCGAAACCAGGAGAGCATTCTGCATGGACTTCTGTTCTTGCCTCTCTACGAATTGATTCTTGTGTTGAACTATCATTCTCTCAAGCCGGTTGAATGTGATCAATGTGCACCTTCAGGGAAGAAATAAGCACGCTCCTGGGCTGCGGGCGAAGTCAGGCGATGCCAAAGGTTAAACAATCAGTTGATTTCCCCGCTTGAGCCCAACAGTGGTATTCTTTGTTTCGGTCCAGCAAAACAAGAAGTGTTATTGAGAACAGAACAAGGAAGATCTCATACCAAAAGGTTACATTCAGCATAAAGTTTAAGAAAGCAAACCTACTGTACCGGTCTAATTAAAAACCATACGTTCGCCTACGGCAGTTTTTGTATGAAATGCCAACAAGTGCTTTATCCATTTTCATGAATGAATGCTAAATGTATTTAATTAGTAAATTATCAGACATCTTCACTCTGCAGCTGGAGCCCTCTCTTCAATGTTTCATTGATTTCGGTGGCGAGCTGGTTCCATTTGGAAATAAATCACGCTAGTTTTATAGTTGATTTGCTGACATCAGTAAGAGGGTTTCTGTGTGCAAAAATGGCTTTATTTATCCCTGTTGTGAGTTTTTTGCGTCTTTAATTTTGGCATAGCTCATCCTCAACTGCCAGTGAGCTTTTTTCGTGGTTAGTTTTGTGTTTGTGAATGTTTGTTCAGCATCTTGGGGGCAGATCTCGTAGGTGGAGTCTCATTCAAAAGGGATGGAAACCTGAAAGTAGCACCAGGTGGGGATTCCTAATGAAGCTCCAAATCTCATCACAAATTGCTCTGACAGAGTTAAAGGAAATGTTATTTTTCCTTTTATCTGGATTTTTTT
>VUYV01000466.1:231507-265919 GCA_008711295.1 Anarhynchus alexandrinus
GAAGGTGTCTCACCCCAGGCTTTTCCCCAGGGTGCACTCTTCTGGAAAGCAGCTGTGGGGTTGATTTTTCTTAGCTGGAAAGGGAATTTCAACTCGGGTCTCCCACTTCTTCGCTAAATCGACTTCTATACAAAAGTTAGAGAGTACTTCTCTGGTGATGGCTCTCTTGAAGAAGCAGGAACGCTGCTCAGTGTTCATAACCCCCTGAGCCGACTCCGTGAGTTGGATAATATACATCTGCTTTTCCATTTGATGGGACTCGGTTCGTAAGCGATACAGACTGTTAAATGAGATTACGAGCCGGAGGAGGGACCGCTGCGGCAGCGACTCCCCTCCCTCGCATTGTTTACAAATTAAATATTGCTGCTCTCTGAGCTTGAATATGAAGATGTTGTTATTGATTTTTCTGAGACCGTGCAAAGTGAAATGCAGAGACTAAAGAGCGTAATTAACATTAATAATTAAAAATGAACTGCACTTTTCTATCTCTAGTGTATTGTAATCCTCGGAGTAAAGGCCTGAGCCTGTGAGCAATAGAGCTGCTTCAGTTCACTGGTAACGGTGCAGCATTGGATGATCAAAATTGGGCATTTTGGTTTGGGCACAGAAATGAGTGGCTGTTTCATTGCTCCTCAGAACCCCATGTCCTCATTCACTTAAATAAAAATTTGATTCTTACAGCTGTGCCAAACAGAGACGTTTTACTTGCAATATTCCTGCCTCTGGTTCTGCCACGCACGGCTCGGACGTCTTCTGTGTTACTGGTTTTGCTGGGCTTAGTCACATGCAGAAAGATTTTCAGTGAAAATCTCAGTAGATTCCGAGTCCCTCTGAATTAAAATGTTAACGTGAAACTCATTAATTTTTCTCAACAGAAGCTAAAGTCAAACAAAAATATAAAAAGGGTAAAAATAAGTCTTGCATTGTAGTAGTTTGCTAATACTGTAGATTGATTACTTCTTTATATGTTGGCTTATTTCATAAAGCAGCAAAAATGTTATTCTAAATAAATCTTATTTTAAACTTTTTTTTTTCTTTTCCTTCTTTTAACAGAGCATTCAGAAGCTGGCTAGCCAATACTTAAAGAAGGACTGGCTTGGAATAAAAGCTGATGAACGAAGTGATTATAGGTAATTTAGCAGTTGGATGTCTCGAAATAGCTGTCTTTATAATTTCAGTTGGTGTAATTATTTTACTCAACAATGAACCACTGCTCTTCTGTAGTTAAAGAGTGGTTTTTTCTTTGTTGTAGAGCATTGCTAGTTAAAAACGAAGCTTTGCTTTCCCCTGAAATTCTGAGATTAGTCTTAAATAGATGTTTATTACTTGAATAATTTTGGAAGATTGGAAAAACAAAATGGCAAGACAGGACAACAACTGTAATTGTGCACCCTGTTTGGGTATTAATGCTCGTATCTGAATATATATTTTAGTAAATAGCTTTAAGGCTGGAGTAATAAGCATGTGGATTTCTTTGTAAGAAAAAACAGCAACACATTTCTTTTTAGGAGGCCATTCTTCATGAAGATCCCATCTGACAGCGAGGAGGAGGCAAAGCGAGAAACAGTTGTTTACAAAACTTAGTTTCATTAACATGGAAGGTGGATCATAACATGAAACCAGAAATGCCTTAGTTGCTGAAGGCCTCCCACCTTTGAATAATACCTCCTAAATATTTTGAAAACGTTTTAATGATGCTTTATTTTAATGTGTTCTTTGTATTCTGACAAATTTCATTTCAAACAGGAAGAAGTTGTTGATAGATTTGTGTTTTGGACTTTCAGTATGTGACACCACTTGTGTGTTTCAGAAGAAATAAACTGAATTAGCAGTCTTAAGAGTATATAAAATGCTCCCACAGCACACAGACAGACCCCTCCTCCCTGCTGTTTGCTCCCCACTCAGCAAGTCTTTCTTCTGCCTTCTGTGCATCAGATACACCCACGGCGCCCAGAGGTCTTCTCCAAAGACCTGCTGCCCCCTCCCTCGCGATCACCAAGTCCGTGGGCTCTGCGAGCTCTGGCAATCTTTCCTTTCTGCCAGCGCAGGGCAGATCTTGTCGCCTTCTCCCCCTGCTCCCACTTCTCCTTCTGACTTGGGCACTTCTGAGCTTTTCTGGTGAATTATCAGGGCCCTGCAAAGCTCGTTACACAGCTACGGTGGTTGTCTTTAACCCATTACATGTGATGAAGGAACTACAAATAGCTGAGGCAAAAATTGATGGGTGGTCTGTAACTATTTGCTTGATTTCAAGATGCCCAAAATCACAAAATCCATGATCTTACAAAAAAATTGTCAGCATCTGATCTGGCTTTGGCTGCTGGGGTCTGTCGGGTCTGTTCCATTGGAGCGACAGGTTCAACCGAAAACGTTTGCCAAAAAACTTAAATCACAAAACAGGGACAGGAGGGCAAATTTCTACTTTTGGTAAAACTTCAGTTAAAATTTTTGTTAAAAGTGCAGAGATTTGCTAGGTCAGCATGAAGGATTGTGCTTTAGCTTTATTTTTAAAAGCAATCCCAGAATTATGCTCCCGTTATTTAAACCGACCCGTATTTTCAGTGTAACGCCTGACCTCTCTTCCTTCCTACCCACAACCTTTCTCTGTTTCATTATTTTAGGAGCATGTACTCAGTTTGGAAATCACTTCTAGAAGGCACGATGCAAGTGGCCCAATCCCGACTCAATATCTGTGAGAACTATAAAAACTTAATTTCTGAACCAGCCAGGACTGTACGGTGCTTTAAGGAACAGCAGTTGAAGAAGGTATTTGCTCTTTAATAAAGTCTTTAAACTTTTGTTGTTTTTTATTTAGAAAAAATGGTTATTAGAAATCTTTTAGTATGGCATTTCTAAGATACGTATGCATTTTTCGGTCTCTTCCTGTGCATGTTGTTACAGAAGTAAATCGCCAGCTTGTTGAAGATCTGAGCTATGGTATCTGAAATTAAAATTGCTTGGAAATGAGCCTTCTAAAATGTGATACCCAGTGGGGCAAAACTGCCTCTGCAGATCTAACATCACGCTGTGGCAATTACATTGAATTGGTTTTGCAGTGACAATTGCAAGTGGGTTTTGTTAGAATAGGTTCTGATTTTAAGAAAAGGTGTATCTTAAACCTGAAGGTGTCTTCAAGATGTAGAATGCAGGTTATCCAGCCACCTCCTGTAAAGGGGTCACAAGTACGTGTTCCAAAAACTGCTACAGTTGATCTATTAACCCATACAAAGAAAATAGCGTAGTTCAAGAAACAGTAGTTACAAGGCCAAGTGCAAGGTCCTACATCTGGGTCGGGGCAATCCCAAGCACAACTCCAGGCTGGGCGGAGAATGGCTGGAGAGCAGCCCTGAGGAGAAGGACCTGGGGGTGCTGAATGATGAGAAGCTCAACATGAGCCAGCAATGCACGATAGCAGCCCAAAAAGCCAATGGCATCCCGGGCTGCATCCCCAGCAGCGTGGCCAGCAGGGCGAGGGGGGGATTGTGCCCCTCTGCTGCACTCTGCTCTGGGGAGACCCCCCTGCAGTGCTGCCTCCAGCTCGGGGGCCTCAGCACAGGAGAGACATGGACCTGGTGGAGTGGGGCCAGAGGAGGCCTCGGAGCTGCTGCGAGGGCTGGAGCCCCTCTGCTGGGAGGACGGGCTGGGAGAGTTGGGGGGGTTCAGCCTGGAGAAGAGAAGGCTCCGGGAAGACCTTATAGCAGCTTTCCAGTATCTGAAGGGCGCCTACAACAAAGCTGTAGAGGGACTTTTTACAAGGGCATGTAGTGATAGGATGAGAGGTAACAGCTTCAAACTGGAAGAGGGGAGATTGAGATGACATATCAGGAAGAAATTGTTGCCTGTGAGGGTGGTGAGCCCCTGGCGCAGGTTGCCCAGAGAAGCTGTGTCTGCCCCATCCCTGGAGGTGTTGAAGGCCAGGTTGGACGGGGCTTGGAGCAACCTGTTGTGGTGGGAGGTGTCCCTGCCCATGGCAAGGGGGTTGGAACGAGATGATCTTTAAGGTCCCTTCCAACCCAAACCATTCTATGATTCTATGAAAAAAAGTAAGCTTGACTTTGATTTAATTGGTTGTTACATTTTGAAGCCATTTATGTCTTAAGAGGTCTCTACCATACCTCTTAATACAGAATGCGTTTCAAATCAAATTTGATGTTCCATCTGTTTCCATAAGGCAGTAAGACACTTTTTAAAAATACAGTAATGTGTATTAATGTACAGCAAAGTACTCTTCATATTTTAGTTATTTCTGTTTGTGTTCTGCGGGTTTTGCTGCAGCGGGGAGAAAGCGTCCTGTTTTAAAGAATGAGCAGAGTTTACAAAAAGTCACTGCTCCACCAAACATACATTTTTGGAAGTTTTCAAGAATGATCTTTCGAAATGCTCGTGCCGTGGCTTGGACGAAGTGTAACATATGGAGGGAAATAGAAATGCTGGTGGAACACAGTTTGCAAGAGTCTCAGATATTAGTCGGTAGTTGTAAATATTCCTTCCCGACATCATTGAGCATTTATTAACATCGCCTCTGGGTTTAATTTGAGGGAGGCGGAACGATCCACTCAGGGTAAAAGATAAAAAAAGCCAACACAAAAATTTCAGTTTTGTTTGCTAAAAGGTGACAACAACTAATTGTAACTTACCTAGTTATATATTCTAAAGCAGTATTTTGTAAAATATTTGGCTGCAAACTTTTAAACAGATGTTAGTGTAACATGAGCTCTCAGTTTCTGAAGAAATTGTTACACAGCTCATAGAAGCGTGTGCAATATCTGCTTTTCTGGAGGAAAAATTAACTATATTAATGTCGTTTTAGTGTCCTGGGGAATTTTATTTTTCTGTGAAGCTTTCCAAACAATGCTATCCAGTATCTTTACTGGATAAATAATCTCCAGTTTTATTCTTCTGCAAATGCTGATAGTTCAGTGTTTATGAGTCGGCAGTAGAAGTGGGGACCGCTTCTTTAGATTCATATAATGATAGAGGTTCCTTTTTTCCTGCATGTTTGAATTAGCAGAACAAGTTATTACAATTATCAGGGCAGTACTGCTGGTTCAAGGTATTCCTACAGCGATATGCTTTTTTGAAAACGTGGAATAACCATCCACTTGGTATTAATTTTTCTCCACAACAAATTCAGTGTCTTATGCGGTGTGGTCTCTCACCCTTTCCTTTGGATTTCCAAACTGATAAATAATATATTATGTTGACCTCCATCCAGACAAAAGGTTATCAACATTGAAATTCGCAGTCAGTAAAATACTTGTAACGTTACGCTGGAATGCCCATCTAAAATCGAGTTCCTATTGGAAGCAGTGTGTCCTTCCAAGATTGCAGTAGGTATTGAGTTGCTCTTGATGAGATGTCATCTTTATTTTCCAGATGTTTCTGTAAACCTTTGCTTCCTCCACTGGGTAGAAACTTCATTTTTATGACCCGTTTTAATACTACAGTGGAACAATTTCAGAAAACCTCATCATAATTTGCTGAAAAATATTGCTAAGTCGCAAGGTGACTCTGGAGCAGGGGTAATAAATGTGTCTCCTGTAGACCACACCTGACCTCGTAAGAAAACTGATCCCCTGCCCTCACCCCGCGGCTCTCGGCCGCAGCCGAGAAGGCTGTTTTGAGGGCAGCAGCCCACCCCCTGCCATTATCTTTCCCCAGAGACCTCGTACGCTCATCCCATAAGTGGTGTGTGGTTTCATATGTTGGCCTTGGAAGAGAAGGCGGAGAGCTGCAGCGTAGGTTCATCAGGTATCTTCAGGAAAGACGATGTGGCCACCACTGCAGACGTTTGCACAGATCCATATCGGAAGACTGAAAGGCAAATAGAATAAAATCCCTCTGCATGGAGGCAATGCAACAAGAAACCATCTCAAATCAGCTCTCTGAAACAGCTTTTTACATACAGCCAGTGCCTGCCCAACCCAAAAGCCCTAAATAGCATCCAGGCTCCCGATAATTTTTTTTATTCTTCAGGGATGCAAAAGCAAGATTATTTTATGCTTTTAAAACGAATCGTGTTAACAACTGGGGTTATTTGATATTTTAATTTTTTGATGCTGGCAGGAGACTTCAGGGATCAAAATACTGATTGATGTAGCAAAAACCCTCAGTCCTTTTGAAATGACTTTAGGGCTCTGTCAGCTCTCCAATATATACAGATTTTTCTACCTTTCATTTTTCTGTTGTACACTGAGAGGTCTTCAAAAAACCCAATCCTGCCCTCCACCACTCCCCAAACCACCCACCACGAAGCTTACCTTATGGAGCCCATTGCTTTCTTCGCCTGCCCGCATCAAATACTGGGCTTAGTGTGAACTTACATGAATTTTTATGTACTTTATAGCCAGAAAGAAATTTGACATTCTTAGAGCAATTCTGCAGTGAGACGATGAGCAATTTCTATTGACTGAAGCAAAAGTTTCTTTTTTCTACAGGTGACTGGATATTATTTTTAATGACTTTGGAATACTTTGAAGTTAATGTTACATTATTGGATTACATCGCCTTATTGGTCTTACAGTGCTTTTAAGGGAGGTTGTGTGCATTGATAATTAGCGTAATGAGAAACCTTAAATGTTTAAGAGGGGTCTTCAGTAAGAGGACAACGTGTGACAATGAGAGAAGAGGGGTATGTGATAATGATGTGAAAAGAGGTGGGACTTTGGGTCTGGTCTTTGAAGGACAGAGAGGCAAATTGAAAGGCAAATCGGTTCCTTTAAGCTCGAGGCTCTGCCTCTAAGTGTTGCCTGGAGCCCTCGCTGAGCACATCTAGTCTGTAATAGCGATAATTAAATACAAACGCATTGAGCTATCACTCTTCAGCTAGTTTGGGGAAAAGAAAATCTTTACAAATCTCTTTTAAAGATAGTATAATACTAGACATTGATAATTCACATTTGTTTTGTTAAGTAGATCCTTTCTGCTTAACATAGAGCCTTTCCCAGAAATTATTTTTTTTTGAAGCTGATAGGAAGTTTGGAGAATTGCTGAATGTTTTAGTAATTGTGGGTTAACCACGGTGAGCAGCTCAGCCCCACACCGCCGCTCGCTCACATCCCCCTGCTGGGATGGGGGAGAGAATCGGAAGGGTAAAAGTGCAAAAACTCGTGGGTTGAGATAAAGACAGTTTTTTAGGTAAAGCAAAATAAGGTATTTATTCTCTCCTTCCCATCGGCGGGCAGGGGTTCAGCTGTTTCCAGGAAAGTGGGGCTCCATCAGGCGGAACGCTGACTTGGGAGGACAGACACCGTAACTCCGAATGTCTCCCCCTTTCTTCTCCTCCCCCCACCTTTTATTGCTGAGCGCGGCGTTGTATGGTATGGGATACATACCCCTTTGGTCAGCTGGGCTCAGCTGGCCCCACTGTGTCCCCTCCCAGCCTCCCAGCATCCCCAGCTCGCCCGCTGGTGGGGCAGTGGGAGGAGGGTGAAAGACCCTGACGCTGTGTAAGCGCTGCTCACCCATAGCTAAAACATCCCCATGTTACCAACCCTGTACGGGTCACAAATCCAAACCACAGCACTGTACCAGCTACTACGCAGAAAATTAACGCTCTCCCAGCCAAAACCTGGACAGTAATTTTTCTGCTATTCCTTTGACTATTATTTTTTGACATTAAAATGTATGTCGTGACGCTGGTTGGGTTGTATTAATGAAAACAGATGGAATTATTTTCACTCCTGGTCTGGCTCGCTCTGCATTTTAAACCTCTAAGTTTTCTTTGTGGATGACACCGATTTCTGCTATAACCCTATTTGTTGGAAAGCTCTCGGAATAGTTAAGAAAAATGAGGTCTTAAAATAACGCTTATCAAATTGTTCTCGTCGCTCTGTGTGTGTGTTTCACGTGGTAGCTTTTGTCTTAGGTTTTAAATTTTAGAGAAGCAAAGATTAATCGTTTTTTGTATCACCTCCGGTAGATTGCCTTTGGGTTTTTCCCAATTGTATTCCAGTTATTTCAACTAATTACCTCATGCAAAGCTTTCAGAACTTTTATGTTTAATTTGCAAGTTGTCATTGAATTTGAAGAGTTAAACAGCAGCAGCAAGAAGGAAAGAAATAGTTTTATGTTCTGATCAGCTGTAAAAGAAGGGCATGAATAATTGACCAGGAGTGACTTGGAGACCGCGTTGTTCCTTATAAAATGCGATGAAGAGTAGTAAAATGATGATGATAGTATTATTTGGATGCAAAAAAAACCATTAATGCTTTGTTTCCCGAATGCTTTTTTTCCAGTGCGTGGACCAGTTGACGAGGATCCAGGCCGAATTACAAGAGACGGTAAAAGATTTAGCTAAAGGCAAAAAGAAATATTTTGAGATGGAACAGATGGCTCAAGCAGTGCGGGAGAAAGCTGATATTGAGGCCAAGTATGTTTTTATAATAGCATATGTATAAATAATTGCTTGTGTATAAAGCAGATTTGTACTTGTATTAGTTTTTACACTTGATATTATTTTAGAAGAAAGAGAGCTGCTTTCAATGAGCCTGTGCCAAGTTTTTTGTCTTTTTGCTTATAGGCATTTTTTGTAACCGTTTCAAGCACGCTTTTACCCCGATAGTCAAGTCTAACTCGTTTAGGCTGGTGTCTTTAGGAAGGAAGTTCGACTGACTGCTTTAATTTGACCTTTTCAAAGGCCGGTGTGTGAGCTGGCACTCTTTTGGATATTAAAGGCCGCTTACTTCCTTTTCTACCACAGATCTCACATTTGGTATGAGTCCATTTGGAGGGGGAGAGGGGATGGGACGCTGTTTTCCATTTTTTAAGATAAATTTTTGAGGCTTTAAGGTTTTTATGCTCCTTGACATCCTGAAGAGGTCGATTTCCTTCCTTTCAGCGAAGCAAGTAGCTCGCAGGGTTTCAGTTTGGAGTTTGGCCTGTCTTGTGGGAGTTTGCCTTACCCTTTTTTGCAAGTTTATTTCTTTTTTTATTTATTTGTTTTGTGAAATTCCTCAGGGTTGGTCTTAGGGAATGAAAAGAAATTATGGTTTCGTTAGAGAATTTTTCTGTCTTTTACTTTAGGAGGGCTGGATGATGAAAAGAACTTTAATAAGATTACCTATAATACCTTAAGAAAGTAAAAAAAAACCAAAAACCAACCAAACAAACAAATAAAACCAAAAACTTGAGCTTAGGAATTTGGTGCCAGATTCATGCTGAAGTAATACCAAGATTAAAATAGCTGTTTACTTGATTTTGTTTTCTTATTTACTTTTGAAACCACTGTCTTTCCAACAGCTAATAAAGTACTTCTCTAATTTCTCTCTTATTGATCTGAATGTGAAAATCACACTAATTCTGCTTTTAAAAATATGTGTGTGTACATGAGTATTCTTCCAGCTTGCTGGAACTTAATTATTAATGATTTTGGGTTAATATTCCTTCTGATGACCAGTTGTTCAAATTTACAGCACTGTGTGTCTGGAGGGCTAACTCAAAATGCAGCAAACGCCAAAGTAACTTGAGTTGCAGCCCCCACCCAGTTTCTTTTTCATGATGTATTTAAATTTTGTTCAAAAATCAGGGTAAGCTGTGCAAAAGATTTCAGGACATGCCAGGAAGATGCTAGTGATGTAGTTCAGCATACTTTGTAATATTTTCCTTGATCTTTATTTAAAACTATACAAATAAAATAAAAAATTCAGACATAAAAAGTTATTTAAATTAAAATTTTGCAGAAGTGAAGTGCAGTGGCCTGGTTATCCTGTAGTTTTGTAGAAAGGGTATAAGACAGTAATCTTTTCTTTTAATTTTTGTTTCAGGTCCAAACTTAGTCTTTTTCAGTCAAGAATAAGCTTGCAGAAGGCAAGTGTAAAGGTGAGTATAAAAAAAAAGACCTTAGCGTTTCTTATAATCATGCTTTGCAGCTGATTCATGAGGCATATGACCAGAGTTGTCTGGAATCTGGAGATTTTGGAAGATACATTGTTAGAACAAGTGATGAGATAAGAGGAGACTTTCAGCAGTCAGAGTGCAGAATTACCATATGACCAAATTTACAAGGAAATTTTTTCTAGTGGGAGTTATAAGTGTTCTTTGAAGGCCACATGTGAAATTACAACTGCATGAGAGAAAAATACGTTAGAAATCCCTTTACCATTAATAAAATTGTAATCTGTTAATCCCTAAAGTTTTGACTATATTGATGCACAGATATGCATGTTAATTTACTATTAATACATGTTTGGTCATTTAACTTCTTATTAGTATCCATCTTTTAACTTCCGTTTCTTGTTGCAGTTAAAAGCGCGACGATCCGAGTGTAACTCCAAGGCCATCCATGCCAGGAATGATTATCTTCTCACTTTAGCAGCTGCTAATGCACACCAAGATCGCTATTATCAAACAGACTTAGTAAACATTATGAAGGTAAGGAAACTAATTTACGTATGGGACTTGGGAAGTGCGAAAATCTGGAATGCCGAACGGGCATAGTACAAAATCTCGGGTGGTTTTGCCACAGCAGTGTCGGCTTTTCCAATATGCTGCAGTAAATGAGAATTCAATAGACAAATCCTGCGATAGCGTGCAGGATCTGTGGTACCAATCATCAAGCCCCAAAGCAAAGCAGTCACTTTTATTTTTAATTCACTTTTTTTCTGAAAAACTTGGATAAAGGAATCAGGTTTGTAAAACTAAGACCTGCATTCGCCTGTTGGAGCTGACCTTAACTAGCTGAGATATTTTAATTTTTCAGTGGCATATCCCATAATCCTTTTTTTTGGTATCCAGTTATCTGATTGGAACATTTCTTTATGGTATGATTAATGAAAATATAATCATTAAATGTCTTGGTTTCAAACCATGTATTTTAGGGAACAGCAAATCAGGCGTGCTGTACTCACGCGTGGCAGCTTGCCCAGCCGAGCCAAGAGTAGATACTTGAACTCATAGGAAATGACATACTTAAAAAGTTCAAATATGATTGCTCACAGTTTGGTATTTTTTGATATCGTCCTAGAATTACTTAAATGCACACTATTCCTGTGACTTAGATAGTTACAGATAAATTATAAAATCTGTAAAATCAGCTATTTAAAACTAATTCACGCTTTTTATGTGGGTACATTTACGTATTGACATTTTCGAAGTTTATTTAAATTTGCTATCTACAAACTGTTTCCAGGTGAAGCAATCAGGCATGGCAACTTAGAAGTTTGCAATTTGCATTTAAAATTGCTTTATTGAAGAGCTATCGCTTTATGATAACAAATCACTGTATTATCATCGTGCTTTTGCATACTGGGGAGAAAAAAAATATTGATCTGAAAAGCAGGCAACCGAAGCAGAAAATGAGAGTGCCAAACGAGGCCTCTGAGGGAGTCTTATATTTGATTCCATTATATTTTGACTCAGTTAACCACTCCTCCGGCGACATGTGTGTGCCTCTCTGAGTAAATCACAGCCTGTGTTATAAATTCATTGCGGTGCATCCTGTCTGCCTTCCTGGAAGGCTAAATCAGATCGGGGTATCTCAGAGGCAATGCAGAGCTGATCGTCCTCGAGGCAGCAGCCCTGTCTTTGCTCTGTGTGTCTGCTGTGCTTTCCTCTTAGTAAAACATGAATATTTGTGCTGACTAAATGTTTAGTACATGGAAATAGTTATAAATATTTCCTTATAATAGTGGAGATAAAATTATTAATTGATGCTTACACAAGATAATTCCATACTTACGTGCATGGTTGGCTGTCAGCAGTTAATGCTCTTACTTGGAAGTAGTGCCAGAAGTGAATTTAATATATTCACAATAAAACAAACAAAACAGTCATTTGAAAGAATGAAAAAATGAGTAGATAGCCCGGGTAAGATTACGGCTGGCTCTGGTGGGTTATGGCTGCTGATTGTAACGTAAACCCTGCAAAGGGATTCTCATTCCCTCTATGTCTGGTTACATTCTGTGTGTGGTACAAACTCAGAACGTAGAGAGCCAGGCAGGATCTTCATCGCTTTGAGTTTCCGTAAACATTTATGCCTTTAGGATGGTGTGGGCTTTCTGTACTGTGACGGTAGGAACCTGCGGGTACCCCAGGAATACCTTTTTTTTATAAGTTGCAATAAAACATCAAACTAAAAAATGTTGAATCGCTTTTTTAAAGACAGAAAAATACAATTGTGGAAACCAAAGTCATACTGGTGCCATTCCTCTGCACATGTGCCGTTGTCTATAGGTGTTCTACATGCACGGGGTCCGTTGCTAAAGCCGCTCCTGATCTATGGTGGTTTCTTCACCCAGCTGCTTGGCTCCCTCTTATCCAGTCCTTTCTTTTGTGGAACTTGTTTTGAAGCTTTTTTCAAAGTGAACCGTTTTTTGATATGGAAATCTCTCTGTGCAACCTGTTCTTCTATATAAATAATTGTGGTTTACAGAAAACCTAAGTTGCAAGTACTTTCATGGAGCCAAATTACTTTGGAAGGAAGGGACAACACTCAGGGTTCTTTTTCTGCATCTCTCCAATATTTATAGTAGTTGAATAAGTTGAATAATTTCTCTACAACTCTTTGAAAGGACACTGTAGAGAGGTTGGTGCTGGTCTCTTCTCACAGGTAATTAATGACAGAACAAGAAGGAATGGCTTCAAGCTCCAACAGGGTAGATTTAGACTGAACATTCGGAAAGAATTTTTCACAGAAAGAGTGGTCGGGCATTGGAATAGGCTGCCCAGGGAGGTGGTTGAGTCACCATCCCTGGAGGTGTTTAAGAGCCGTTTAGATGTGGTGTTGGGGGATATGGTGTAGGGGAGAACTTTGTAGAGTAGGGTAGATGGTTGGACTTGATGATGCCAAGGGTCTCTTCCAACCTAGACAATTCTATGATTCTATGAATCTCCTCTTCTGGTAAACAACTGTATTCTTAATGAAGAACTGTAAATTTGGGGGTTTTGCACTGTTGTTCATGAGCAAAAAATACGTGTGAGCTCACCCATGTGTCCTTGGAGCAGGGTCATTCTTTGGAGCAAGGGAGAGGATAAATCAATAGTGAGGTCTCAAATTGAAATGGCTCCTGAACGCATTTTAGAAGGGGGAGGGGGGGGGGAAATCCTCAGGAAAATCAAGTGTGATGTATCGCTGGGCTCCATCTGCATTCCTCCAAGAGCTCTAATGTAGATTCAAACATGAAACTGCTTAAATATAAACAACAGTGTGTAATCTGGTGCTAAAACCAGCCTCGGTGCCAACCGAAAGCACCGAGTGTGTCCTAACCTTTGAAAAGGGCTCCAGGAGGGGCCCTGTGAATTACCGGCGAAGAAATCCGACTTCCCTACCAGGCAGGCTGATAAAACCAGTGCAGTGATGAACGGGGTCAGTTCACGCGCGGATAGATACGATACGGTGGGAACAATCAACATGATTTTTTGAAGAGGGAAAGCGTCCTGCAAAAAGAGATGTTGAAGGAGTCGGTAAGCCTGGGGATAAGGGTGATTCATCTGATTTAATGTCTTGAATTCGCCGGGAGCTCTCAACAAACTTCCCACTCAGTCTCTGCTTACGTAAAAGACCGCCGTTGTTACGGGTAGGGTGGTGAGGGTTTTCTCATAGATTAATAACTGATGAAGAGATACAGAATATGTGGGATTAAAGTAAATACTTGGGGTTTATAAGGGAAGGAGATTTGCTGGCAAGGTCCTGGTTGCTCCCTTACCTGTCTCCTTCTGAAATGCGTGTGGGAACCGCGCTGTTAAACGCACTGAGAAAACGATTCTTTTGTTTAGCATAATGATTTAACAGAAACAAAATGGAGAAGGAACTGAAGAGAGAGGTGATTTGAAGGTGAGGAAGCATTCAGTATCAGCAAATGTAAAGCTTGTGACCAAGAGGTGTAGTAAGATCTTGACAATTTTGGTTGTCCAGGCAAGAAAATTGCACATGAAATTCATGTAAAAAAACAGAAAAGCAGTCAGTTGGGGAGAAGATTGCTGCCTACAGAATGAAGAACTCTGAATCATAGAATCACAGAATCGTTTAGGTTGGAAGGGACCTTGAAGACCATCTAGTCCCAACCCCCCTGCCCTGGGCAGGGACATCTCCCACCAGCCCAGGTTGCTCCAAGCCCCGTCCAACCTGGCCTTGAACACCTCCAGGGAAGGGGCAGCCACAGCTGAAGTATCAGTTTTACAATAGAGCCATTAGACATCATGTGGAAACTGGAAAAAGAGTAATTTTATTCTGTTTTTAAAGACAGATCTTATATATCCTTTGTCTAGAACAGCTGTTTTAAATGGCGTTTAGGTATAGAATGACGGCTGCTTGGTACTGCTCCTTTGGGGTCTGTCAGTATGGATTTCCATAAAGACTTGAAGCTTTCCGCATTTTTCTAGTTATGTTACCCAAAGATGCTAAAAGCTTTAGAAATGGAAAAAGCTGATACTTGGCTGCATTACTGCGTAAGAAAGTAAAACTTGTGCTTATTTACAGAAGCTCCCGAGTCTATTTCTGCTTACTTCTATTATAAACAATTGCTTCGTAGGTTTTAGTTTTAAACGGGTTATTGTTTCCAGAGTGAGAATCGTACTGCGTGGTGAGAGAGCCGTCGGCCTCTGGCTCGTTTGAAGCTGGGCTTGGCTTGGCTGGACACAGCCGGTCTCCGGCCGTGAAACGCTGCCTGCTGCTGGCTCCGCGGTCGAGATGTAGCGTAGCGGACTCTGAAACCATCACTTTGGACCATCTGCATGTGCAGACAGCACTCGCTTGCCTAGAGAACTCGCAGTTTTATTCTTAACTTTGATGTCAGCTTGTATACATTGATAAATAGTGGATTGAAAGAAATGAGCTAATTTGGCTGTCTGTTGCTATCTGTTTTCTTCTTGTGTGAAATGACTTCTGATTTTAATTCGCTAAAACCTAGGTCTTACTTAGTGACTTTTGATCCGAAGGTGGCAATTTGTGTGACTTCCCTTAAAGGCTTTCATGCACGTTTAACCAAGTTGTAATTTTGTAATTATGCCTTCAGTTTTCTCGTACCCAGCTGTCAAGAACTCTTTTGTTATACGCGTCCCTTGACTCCTACGTAGTGAAGAGGGCAAAACACTGAAGTTTATTATAGGATGCGTATATCAAAGGTTGGTCGTTGCATCCTGTGCAAGTCACACTGAACGCAGATGGGTAACCTTAATTCATACCTTGGCTTGCTGACGGCCTGGACCACAGCAGGCTCATCAGTGGTTTATGAGCAATAAAATCCAATAAATCTCATACTGTTCTTAAGAGAAAGGAGGGCTGGTGATATTTTTGCAGTAGCAGGGTTGGTTTATGCTGGTAACAAGGTATTTGCAGAACTATTGTCGGGAAAAGGTGATGTGCGTTGAGCTGGAGACTCCTTGGGTTACTCCGTGTTTGGAAGGAGCCGGCGTTGGTTTTGTTCATTGTGTCTGACTCAGAAGTGCTGCTGCTGTACTGTCCTGTGACAACTGAATCACAAATATACATCATGGCCTTATCTCGTTTTCCATAACAAGTGTCGAATTGCAATTTTCATCAGCAGGATGCCTGGTAACATACAGCTGCTGATAATTTTCAGTAGTTTAGAGTATCTTACTTTATTTTGCAACATTTTTATGCAGGGAAGAAAAAAATCATAGAGTCATAGAATGGTTTAGGTTGGAAGGGACCTTGAAGATCATCCAGTTCCACCCCCCCTGCCATGGGCAGGGACACCTCCCACCAGACCAGGCTGCCCAAGGCCACGTCCAGCCTGGCCTTGAACACCTCCAGGGATGGGGCAGCCACAGCTTCTCTGGGCAACCTGCGCCAGTGTCCCACCACCTGCACAGTGAAAAATTTCTTCCTAATATCTCATCTGAATCTCCCCTCTTCCAGTTTGAAGCCATTCCCCCTCGTCCTATCAATGATAGGATTCACTCTACTGTGTTTGTAACTGTGAAAGCCATCACAAACAAAACAGGGACGCTCGGAAAGGAAGTACAAAATGCTTCCAGTATTTTTAAAAGAATCAAGAATTGTTTCTATGGTGCCGTCTTACTTTACCAGTTAAACCACTAAATAAGAAGCACAACCATTCTAGATCTCCCTTTAGAAAAGATTTTAATCCTATTGCCTTTTTCTGTATCTGTCCTTTATATCCAGAATTCACGTCTGGATATAACAAAGTTATGCCACAGACCTGAGCTCTGCATTTCAATCTCTGTGGGGAAATAAAAATAATTTTTATAAAAGCGTAGAATAGAGCATTGTAATGTTTTATTCTTTGCCAGTTTCCTGACAAGCCGCTTAGGAGCAGTTGCCATCACCTGATTGTGAAGGTTCAAGTCTGCAAAGCCTTTTAAGTGTGAGTCGCCTGCCTGGTGCTCAGGCTTTGCGGAAGTTTAAACTGAGGTCAGAAGGAAGTAAATTCAGGGCTGTTTTGATACCTGTCTCTTTAGAAACTTTATTATTAGTGCATTTCTTTTTTTTACTGCTCTGCTCTTAACTCCTCTGGAAGTTCCTCTCATGAACCACCTCAGAACACGACTTTATAAAGCAACTTATAATAAGGAAATGTTGATCTGAAAGAAAGGGAGGCATCGTGAAAGTTTTAAATAATTCTTGCATTATTTTTAGTAGAAAGAGAGAACTAAAACTTAAATTGATTTCAAAGCGGACGCTTTTATAGACAACATGAGCATCAGCTCACCAGTTTATTCCATTACAGCCCGGGGCAGGGGGGCGCACGCTTGTGCACGCGAGTCGCGGGGTTCAGGACTGTCTCATTCGAGCTTCACACTCACCAAGGGCTTTGTTGCAGTGTAAAATGTTATAATAAAGCATTTTATTTTGTTTCTCTGCTGTGTTTTCAAAATCTGTGGCTCTCAGGGGTTTCCCTTTTAATGCTTGTTTTTCAAAGTCGAAATCTTTAAAGAAAATCTGCCATAAGATTTCAAAAGTATTTTGTAGAGTTAGGTCATCATGATTGATGCCAAACGTACAGTCACCTTTGTAGCTAAACACTCTTTAATGATCCTAGATGGTATTGTAGGGTATAATAAAAAAAACCCAAACAAAGAAAAAAAACCAAAAGAAACGCCACCAAACAATTGGCAATCAAGTGTGACCTTAATGTTGGGGAACAGATACGGATATCGATGCATTTTTTTTTTTTGAACAACAAATTCTTGATAAGGTAGCAAACAGTAGCAGCAGGTATTTCTAAATAAAGCTCTCTGTTGGGTGGTTTTTTTCTTCATCTATTTTATATTGTACCTAGTGCGGTCTTTGGAGTTTGCAGACTGCGTTGGAGGAGCAGTGTCAAAAGCTAGTGCGCTTCGCTATTTTTTCATCTTTGTGGTTTCAGTAAGGTTTTTTTTTATATTGTTGAAAGTATCAGTCATCTTTTCTGTGTCTTCTGTACTTTCCAGTTTGCTTGACATGAGGAAGTGCAGTTGTATAATTTGGCTCTTCTTCTTGATCGGAGTTCTTGTGGTGGTACAGCATGTTTAAATAGAACTTTGTGTTACGTGATTTCCCTGGAACAGATCTTTACTGATGCATGGGCGATGATACCGAGCCGGTCAAGGGAGGTGATTCTTCCCTTCTACTGTGTTCTGGTGAGACCCCACCTGGAGTACTGCCTCCAGCTCTGGAGCCCCCAACGTAGGAAAGACATGGACCTGGTGGAGCGGGGCCAGAGGAGGCCCCAGAGATGCTGCGATGGCTGGAGCACCTCTGCTGGGAGGACAGGCTGGGAGAGTTGGGGGGGTTCAGCCTGGAGGAGAGAAGGCTCCGGGGAGACCTTATAGCACCTTTCCAGTATCTGAAGGGCGCCTACAAGAAAGCTGGGGAGGGACTTTTTACAAGGGCATGTAGTGACAGGACGAGGGGGAATGGCTTCAAACTGGAAGAGGGGACATTTAGATGAGATATTAGGAAGAAATTGTTGACTGTGAGGGCGGTGAGCCCCTGGCGCAGGTTGCCCCGAGAAGCTGTGGCTGCCCCATCCCTGGAGGTGTTGAAGGCCAGGTTGGACGGGGCTTGGAGCAACCTGGTGTGGTGGGAGGTGTCCCTGCCCATGGCAGGGGGGTTCGAACTCGATGATCTTCAAGGTCCCTTCCAACCCAAACCATTCTGTGATTCTATACTACAACATTGCTTTTTTAATTTGAGAGATCAGATTTTAAAATTACAGGTAATGTTTACCATTTTCACATCCTTGCCTCTTTTTAAGCACTGTCTTAAAGGGTTCTGAGAGAGGAAGAGCTCTGTCTGGCTTCTGAGGGATGAGCTGGCAGTCACAAGGTTTGCCGTGAGTAGTGGTTGAACCGTTGCAAGGAACACCACGAGTGAGTGTCCTGGAGCCCACGGTGAAGAAGGAGAGACACTGAGAAAAGTGGGTTTGCTCAGCCTAAGAAAAGAAAGGGAGATATTAACAGTCTTAATGACAGTTAGTCATTAGTGGGAAGCGTATGGAGAAGACTGAGCCAGGCTTGCTTTTTTGAAGGTGGTGGCACGGTGGGAGGCAGATAACTTGAAACTCAGGGAATTCTGATTAAATATAGGGATGAAGTTTTGCCATGATGGTGGTCAAACACAAACAGGGGCTCAGGGAGGGAGAGGAATGTCATACCTTGGAGACATTCAAAGCTTGACTGGACACAGCCTTGAGCAACCTGATCTATTTGGCCCTGCGTGGAGCAGAGGTTGGACCGATATCTCCCCTTCAACCTAAATTATTCTATGATTCTGTGAAATAACATGTTCTGGTAAGAAGATCCTGCTTGGGATCTTCCCTGCTGGGAAACTTCCAGTTTCTGGGTTTTTTTCTGCCATTTACGGGAATAACTCCATGAGCCAACGGTGCTAGAATATTCATGTTTTGTTGAACCCTGTTTTTTCTTTATTAGCGTTGTTGGGAGTTTTTGTGAAGCTGAGTTGACATCTGTGTTTTCAGCATAGTCATCCACCACTTCTACTGAGCACTTTTAGTTATTTAAAACAAATGTAAATACAGACTCCAAACATTACTTGCACAAATGAGATTCAGCTGAAGCTGAATATATAAAAATGACCCGAGATTTGAGGACTTGGTGGTTTTCAGTTAATAATTTGATTTATGCCCAGAAATTAATGGGATGTGTATGGCAAATGGTTCTTTTCTCTGGTGACTCTATTTGGCTTGAAAAATAAGTTGACATGTTAGCTGAAGGTCTTAAATCGTCTCAGGAATGTTATTCTAGCAGTGGTTGGCCAGTGCGTGTCCCATCTAAATAAAAGGTTAACATTTGCATGAGTGCATATTTCTGTAGACTCCAGAACAAGCAGAACCAATCTTATCACTCTTAAGAAATCATTTTACGTACACATTATTGTTTTAGGCTTTTTAGAATGATTTAGAAGCACCTGGGGAGTTACTTTTCTAAAAGGGAGATTCTGTCTTAAATGAAAAAATAGCATTAAGATAAAATAATTTTGAAGTCACTAGAGCTTTCCATTTTCTTCTATAAATCACTTTTATTAATTCAGTGCTAGCTATTCTTTTAAGATCCTGCAATACTCCCCTTTAAAATGTAGAGGGAATTTACGTAAGTGAAAGAACTATTGTTTCACTTCCCGTTCTTGTCAGCTGCAAGCCACAAATAGTGTGTAATTACAATTAAGCCAGCCGTAGATGGCATTATCTACAGTATCAGATGGGCACAGTGACTTCCCTTTACAGACAGCCGATGAGTGTGCGTTGCTCTCTCGTGTTCGTTCCTATGAATGGAGGATGAGTGAAGGGAGGCCGTTGCCCAACACATGATACCCACATTCCCGAAGATGCTCATGCGATAGCTGATGCCACGCCGTTTTCCCTTCCAAGGACATCAGTCTGTGCGCATACGTGCGCATAAAACCTTGGGGAAATTAATGCCTTTAATAAGGCCCTGTTTGTAGTGCGATTATGCATCCACGTAAATTGTTGAATAATTAATACAAAATTGTGCCCTTTGTTTAGGCTTTTTCTTAAATGCTCATATATCACACTTCCCAGTTGATGCTTTGGAGAGCTTTAGTTCCTTCATAGTCTATTGAATATGTGCTCACTACAGTTTTGAGCACTTATATTCCGGCTGACCGTGAGTAAACATGTACAGGGAAGTGAGAAGAGGCTTCCTACAGGAAAGAGGACCACTTCTGGTGGTAATTTTGGCAAAACCACAAGCAAGGGAAGTTTAGATGGCCTTAAAAGTAAGCGGTAGTGTCACTGCTAGCTGTGGTAGCGTCTAATATTTTCAATTTCAAATCCGCTGCTCACACCCTGAAAGGTCACATTGCTCTTCACGCAGCCTTTCCGGGCTAACTCGAGACAAAGGAGCGGGTCTGAATCACAGCCCTTTCTGTTGTACAGATGAAAAACTGAGCGATGGTCACATTTGCCTGATGACAGTCAGCTCTGTCTCGCCTCGTGTTTTAACCACAAATCAATTCCTCGTTTCAGCATTTGGTTCAAAGAGGCTGTTTATTGCCAGGGGACGAAGTATTTATTCCTCCACGGGTTGGGGAGGGTATCATGTAAAGATAGAGCATAGCGAAGCCTGATATATAAATCAGGGCAGCTTACTTCGTTATCTTAAAACAATAATCATCTTTCATGGGATAATAAAACTATTTCTTGATAATGCTTCTGACTTGTCAGCGAGTTTTCCTTTGGCGTTTTGACAGAAACAACTTCAGAAAAGGGTTGATTGCGAAAAAATGTAGTGTGATTTTACAGATGCTCATGAAAGGTATTTCCTGTATAGGAGGTTACGTAGAAGAAGTCACGGGGGTATTTATATAAGGAAGTTAACAGGAGGCTGGCGTCGTCGGTGCAGTGAGTGGGAGCGACTAAAAGAGAAATAATCAGTGATGAAGGCTGAATGCAATGCAGTAGAACAAGTAAAAATGACTAAAAAGCCAAAAAAATTCCAAATCGCTTCTAGGAAGAGGGCGCAGGGTAAGGGTTAAGATCGGGAAGGAGGTACTTAACAGGAATCCGGGCGGTCTTGTTGAGAAATCCAGTTTAAGGAGTTAACAGAAAACTTTCAAACTGTTTTTTCGGGTTGTTTTTTTTTTCGCTTTTAAGGATCTTTATGTAGAAACTGTTCATGATTTGGATCGGACTTGAAGATTTTTTCTGTCAAATGTCATAAAACTACCCATTTTGAACAGGAAATGAAACTTTGCCATCTTGTTTCAAAGCCGCGCTGTAATACAATCGGAACGGTTCCCGAAATACATTGCTGTGCCAGAAAGCAGCCGGCGTGCCTCCGAGTCGCTGGAGCCAGCGCCGAGAAATAGCCGAACTCAGGAAGCACCTGGTGTGCGCCGCTCGGGAGGCAGGTGGGGGCTACGTCGAAAAGTTTTAACTAGAAACATGCGACATTCCTATTTTAGAAGTCGTGGAGTCAGACATCCCGAACGGATCAGTCGCGGGGTTTTGTTTGGTCGGGGTTTTTGTTTTTAGCAACTCTGGGTTCGCTTCAAGGATTGAAGACGTGAGGGAAGAGCTGCTTTTTCTCCTCAGCATTTTTATCTGCTCTTATTTATAACCACCCGACGTTTTAGTGAGTTACCTGGAATTTACATGAATGTACATTGAAACTATGCAAAAAGCTCATGTACCCTTTTTAAAATTGAATGCACGTGCGCAGATCTCTGTTAAATGCGATCTTAAACTATAAACGTTATTGAAACTGTGGACTAATAACATGTATAAGTTGAATGGCCGTCTGTAGGGCTTCCCCAGGTGAGAAATGAGCTGTCCCATGACCCCCCGGGTGGTTCTTTAGGACCGGAGTGATAATGGAGTTGGTACTGAGAACGTTCGAACACTCCGTTGGATGATGCGAAGTGACAACCGAAGGTTTCTGTGAATAACTGCTGCTTCATCAAAAATGAAATGCCTGGTTGTTGTCTCGCGAGATATTTCAGTTTTGATGAAACTCGGCCAATATAGGTTGCAAATTAAAAGCAGTCATCAGTGGCAAAGGTGAGCTGGTTTTAATCCTCTGCCAAAGCCTCTAGGAATGGTAGAAAACTTCAAAAAAGGGTTTGAAGCACAGTCTTGCTATGGATTTTGTTGTCTTCAAGGAACATGGAAAGCAGTTTAGAAGGCAAAACATGTTATAATGACCATCAAAAAGGCAAAGCATGTTACAACAACCATCTTTTGATGGCGACTGTGAGGACTGATGTGGAGTCTCGTACGTCAACGGCAGGAGAAAACATTTCTGAGTGACTTAACTTATAAAAGAGGTAGAGGAATTCTAAGAAGGAGATAAGACCCAAAATAGCACAAGCCCAGTAAGCATAAGATGGAAAATGTCACACTGAAATTGAAGCATTATTAAAACCTAAAAGAAGTTGTTGGAAAAGTGGTTTCCAATCTAGTAATTATTATTTTTATTTGCATCTCAGTGTCACCCCAGAGGGAAGCAAACCTGGCAAGAGTCCCTACAGAAGGTTTACATAGGCGGGCAAATTGTGAGGTGCTCTTTCTTCTTTCAGCTTCAAAAGCTTTGCTTCTCTCTTTCGCCCTGAGCCCGTTTGGTGCCAGCGGAGGCGTTTGCTACTATGGAGGGAGGGAGGTGAGGAACTGGTTGTCAGTTGTCATCATCTGCGTGGACGATGGCTGTTTGAGCTGTACTTTTGGCACAGTCTTTAAGAAAACCAGCTTGCCTTGGGATCCCTTCCTGCAGCTGAATTTTGGGCTCGTGCTGGTGAGCCTTTACGGGTGCCGTGGCTCACGGCGCACGCTCGAGAGGTGACACACAACGTCGGGTTTCAGCTCCGTTTGAGAGGTCGGTAACAGCACAGGGCTCCTTCAGCAGGGAATGGGGTGAGCAACTGGTATGGAGAGAGAACTGTTCCTTCCCTGGGAGCTGGTCTGCGGGGAAATGAACGGAGCGGATGCGCGCGCCGTTGGAATTAGGCCACGGAAGGGCATTAGGAGGCAAGGAATTCCAAATTGCTCGGAAGATAATTGATTGGAAAGCTGGCCGAAAAGCTCGGTCAAGGGAGGAGGAGGAGGAGGGGGAACCCTGCAATATGATTTGTCCTGCTAGTTTTCATACAGAAAAAAAAAATCCCATCTGTTCAAGTTGTCATCTCTGCTAAAAAGGCTTTATAGCGAGGATAAACCCCTGTGTCGTGGAAGGGAAGCAAATATTCCCTACCAGTAGATTCATTAGATCCGTAACGCCAGATGACTCTAGCTGGAACAGTGTAGTCCAACTGAACAAGGATATTATTTTGTACTCTTTTATGGATTATCAAAGCACTACGGTAACTGCTCATCGGATTTGAGTGCTAATCGAAAGAAATAATGTCTCTTTGGTATCCCCCGTGTTGCTCATGGTTAATGGGAAGAACCTCTTCGGTGCCATTCAGTGCAGCTTCCCCGTTGGCAGCAGCATCGTCCAGACGCACTGAGCAGCAATTAGTACCTTTTAAAAATCTTAATGGATTCCAAAAAACTTCGGGAAAGTTTAAATGCTGAGGTTCAAGGGCTGTAATCTCACGTAACTCAAAGTTATGGGAGCTGAACATGATCTAGAGGCACTGGAAGAAAGGTTGTTTGAAAGAATCATGATGATATCCTGATTTTTGGGTGCCTGAATTTATTTGGAGAAGCTACTTTTGACTGAAGTGTAAAACCAGGTATGTGGATATAGGCAGAAATCAGGTTTTTAGTCCAAGCTAAAGAATATTAGAAATAAAAATTTTAAATTGCTCCTATTAATCAGATTGTTCAGTGTTTTAAAATAGATCTTAGATACAATAATTTAATTTAATATATGCAAAGTCAATTTAATAAAAGAGAAATTAAAAAAGATACGGAGTCCTAAGAAAAAGGAGGATAAAAAGACAACAGCAAATCTGAGTGAGAAGCATCTTTTTTCTAAGTAAAATCTTCACAAATATTTGTGACTATGTGTATACCCAAATAATTTAACAAATCTTAATAGTTGACCCACTTCTGTCATGCTTTGCTCTTCTCAGTGGGCATCGATTGTGTTGGATTATTATAGTGTATTTTTCTGATGTGCATATGTGATTTCAGGTACGAATGTCTCTATTTGAATTCTACTTATCAACAGTCACGTTTAGCACAGACCCTGCTGCATTTCAAATTGAAAAGGGGATATCAGAGATGGTGTTCATCAGATTAACTTTGGTGAAAGTCTCCATTTATTTAACAGCAGAGACTAGGTGTGAAAGACAGCCATGTATCAAAGAAATCCCGAGCCTACCAGATTCCTGGGACCTCTCTTCCTATGGGATTTAAACATTGCTTGAACTTTTCTGAGTGTGTATTGTCGTTAGGACACCTGAGCAGTATTATTGGGGAAATTAAGTCGTTTTTAAAAAGGTTTGAGCATTAATCATAGAATGTGCAGCACTGCTGCAATAAGTTTGAAAAGAACCTTACTTTAATGTCATTGCGTTCATCAAGTGATGTTATGAGAGTAAAATATATTTAGGTGCTTCCAATCAGGCCATGCTTAAGAAGTGATTTAATTAAAAGATAGCTTAACGCCACCGCATCCTATTTTGTTCGCTTTTCTGTTGATTTTTGTAACCCATCACTGTTGTGTTTTAAATAGTAGGAGCTTATAAAATACTGTCAGCTTCTGGAGAAAACGGTGCAACCAATGAACCCATCGATACTTGTTTAGGAATATGGATTGTAACGGGGATTTTTGTGCCAGGCTTTGTGTTGGGGCTCGGGGAGAACCTGTCTGAAAGGGACAAACCTTTCACGATATTTTTAATTACAGACTTCAGACTGGAATTATCGTCCTCCTCACCCACTGGTGCTTCTAAGGAGTGCATGCATAAATTGTTAGCGTGATTCCCCTGGGAATAAATGAGAATGGACTACTAAAAGTAATAAAGCATAATTGGCACGTGGAATTCCCGAGCGATATTTGGGAAAGACGGATTAATCTTCTCTGCTGCAATGCGGCTGCTGTACCTCTGGCATACCCCTATGATGTTTTTCCTTTATTGTTCAAGATAATTTTTCCATTGTTCTATGATTCTATAATTATTACAGTAATCACAGTACTGTGACTCTGAGGCATTTTCCTTTTAAGAACATGTTGCTCATTTGTGCAGATTACAAAAATTCCTAAAAATAGTTTCACTTGTTTTGGTCCTTAGATTTTAGTATGACTGGTAAAGAGTATTTAGTAATCCTTTAGTAGAGTGCCTTCTCAGGAACAGGGGGTTTGCGGTATGAAATATGCTCTGCCCTTTTCATACTATTTAATTAATTTACATTTTAATATAAAATTTAAAAAATGTGTTTTAATTTGAGTTGGAAAATGTCTTCATTACCCTGAAAAGACCCTTTGTGTTGTAGATGAGACAGTGCGATGTTACACTTGTAGGACCACGTCAAACTGCACGTTATGTCTCTTTGGCGTGATAAGAATCTGAAATGCTCAGTAATAGGTAACAATTATTGACATTTTTAATATCGCAGCATTGCCATCACTAAACTTATTCTGAGAGCATCTTTTGGAAAGCGTTCGCTGAACAGTTTGCTGGAGGTGACAGGTAACTTTAAACCCACGTACAGAAAAAACACCCATATGGAAGCGATAAATCCAAATAGCAAATGGGAGGAGCAGCCGGTGTTGGAGCGGAAAAGGTTTTGTTCAACAGATTTATTTGAAGAAGTAAGTGAAAAGCACACTGGACAAAAAATAATAATAATATAGAGATTGAATCAACTGAACAAAACCTAAAAACAGCAATAGCAAAATAGAGGGTTAAAAAAATGGAAGGATGTAAAAGAGTAAATAAAAGCTCATGAGGAATGCACATGATCAGTATCTGATTATTTTTTTTTTACACTGTTTTATGCATTTTATCTGCCAAGGGAGTGTTTTAAAATATCAAGAAACATGGGATTTGGTAGGAAATGCATTTTCACATGTGCATTTGTGTCACTTTAAGGTTTCTGTTCCTTAGTCTAAACTCTTGTAGAACAGAGAAGATTTTGAGACTTATCCAGAAGAGCTCGTGTGTCTGAGTCAAGGATGCTTCAACTATAGCATGAAGGCTTCTGTGGAGACACCTTTGACACTGTGGAAGTCTGTGGTACGGAAGAATTTCAAGAGCATCCTTGGAGATGAGTCTGTGTTTGCGTGTGATTAAATCTTGTAGGAGCTAAGAATCGTCATGGTTCTAGCCCAGTCTCAGGCAATGTACATTTCTTGAACCTACCTTCTAAATGCTGTAAAAAATATATTTTTTAAAAAATAATTCATCATTGGTAACATTTTCCTACTGAAGAAAAAACAAGAAGGCCAGCTGCAAATATTAGACATAGCACATACTCTACTGCTGTTTGACAGTCACGATGATGAGGAGGTCAGCGTAAGAATCCTTGAATAGCAGAAATCAGTGGCAAAAAAGCTGAAAGATTTAAATATATGTTTTTCTGCGTGAAGGAAGCCAAATGTTGCTGGCAGGAACAGTACAGAGTACTCTTCAGATCCGAAGGTAACGTGACGGTGACAGTCTGCCACAAAGTCTTCTGAGTGTTGGATTGGAGCCAGATTTATTTTTTTTCCAAGAATGAGGAAGTACAAAAGTAAAGACGATTGCGCCAGTGCAATTTATTGAAAATTAAGTCATGTCAGAAAAAGGATCCCCGTGGGATTTATTCCAGTGCTGTGAAAGAAAAATAGGTTCAAGAAGTCTTCAGAGATGATACTTAAAAACTTTGGGGGAAAGTAGGTGTATTTCTAGATTATGAGGAATCTGTTTTCATCTTCAAGGGTTTTTTAAGCCTTATACAGTAGAATTTTTGAAGATCTGTTTTTTCCATTCTTATGGCAATCTTACATCGGGGTATTCCCACTGACTTAAGTAAAATTATTTTAGAACTCTGAAGTGTTAATTTAATGCTGTCTTCATCAGGTAACTCTCATGGTGCTCTGCCACGTGGGGCAAAGAATTATTTTGAAAGAAATAAAGAAGAATTTCCGTACGAGACTTCCTGCAGTGCCTGTGTTCACCTACCAGACCCTCATCATTACATGGGACAACTACGGGGCACTCCCATGAGATCTGTGAAGGCAAATCTAGAAGGAGTACTTAATACTATTGTGAATTTTGCTCATACTTGTTTTAAAGGGACTTTGTCTCTGGATTTTGGGAGGGTGATGGGCATCTGCTGGCGGTCATTTCATGTTTTTCTGTGCTCAGAGTAGACTTCAGTGCACCAGCAGCAAAGGTTTTGTCATTAAAAACAATGCCCCTGCTTAAATTGTAAAGGAACAAAATGATGTGCAGAACAATCATCAAGTGACTAATGAGACCAAACAAAGAACTTGCAAACAAGCCCGAAACTATTGACACTAGAAAATACAAAGCACTGGGGTAGGGGAAAGTACAAAGTGTGTTTATGGGGGCTGAGCTGAAAGGCAAGCAAACAGAAGTCAGGGCGCTTGTCTCCTCCTGTTTATTATTCTCATGTTTGTCATGATGAAAGCTCCTTCTCTAGGTTGGGGGAAAAGATGAGGAAACTGAAGTTAGCTTCTGCAGCCTTTCTTGATTTAAATAGACGCTTTATACGGTTTTGCAGCCTTTTCCATCATACTCTCTTCCTACCTTTTTGTCTGCTTTTTTTATTTCCACCCATTCCCAGATTTTTTTAGTGTTTTTCTGCTCCTGAGCGGTATGGAGATCTCCCTGGAATATCTTTCGCTTCCTTGTGCACAGCTGGCCGTTTAAGAACGTTCTTCTGAAGAACATGCAGTCATGCAGGATGTTGATATAAGAAAAAGAAAATAAAAAGAAATGGGAGAAGCTAATTAGCCTGGCAGGAACACTACAGCCAGACAGTTATAAAAATTCCTTGAAATTATTTTCTGTGAAACTGCAAGAAGGAGCAGAAGCCGGAGAGGTGGCAGAGGACCTTTCTGTAGGGACTTTTGAGTTTGGGGGCCAAAAGCACCTTCATTTCAAGGAGATATGAACAGGTTGGTGGCTGGGGAGGTAGAAGAGTTTGCTCTAAGTGCAGTAAGCGAAGACTTAATGCAGTTTACTACCAGTTTACTAGTGAAGTAAAAATGTCTGCAAGTTACTACCCTTTTTCTAAATTTTGGCTGATACTTTGTGTCTGACAAAGGTGGACATGCAAAGAAACTAAGTGCTGCAGGAGTTGAGGACAATGGAGGTGCCCAGGACACTTGGCTCTTCACCTGTACTTTAGGGTTGGTATCTACTGAAATACTGCCAGCGTAGAGCTGAAGATACCGTGTTACAGAGAAGCCATCCAAAGCAGTTTTAATACAGGCTGAGAGAGTTGGGGTGGTTCAGTCTGGAGAAGAGAAGGCTCCAGGGAGATCTTAGAGCCCCTTCCAGTTCCTAAAGGGGCTCCAGGAAAGATGGGGAGGGACTTTTTAGTAGGGTCTGTAGCAATAGGACAAGGGGTAGTGGCTTTAAACTAGAAGAAGGGAGATTCAGACTAGATATTAGGAAGAAATGTTTTCCTGTGAGGGTGGTGAGACACTGGCCCAGGTTGCCCAGAGAGGTGGGAGATGCCCCATCCCTGAAAACATTCCAGGTCAGGTTGGACGGGGCTCTGAGCAACCTGATCTAGTTGAAGATGACCCTGCCTATGGCAGGGGGATTGGACTAGATGGCCTTTAAAGGTCACTTCCACCCCAAACCATTCCGTGATTCTATAATTGGGAAATTCACATGAAAGTAAAGTGTTTTTGCTGCAGTATTGAATTTTTACAAAGTGTTGAAGGGACCAGCATGAGCAGGTGAACAATATTCTGCACAGGAATGCACACCTTGGGTAAGGAATAAATGCCGGTGGAACGCCGTTGTTTAAAAAGCTATTTTCCTTGTTCACATCCCAAGTAGCTGTATGGCAGCAGTCGTCTAAGAAAAAACAGGAGTTCCAGTCCCATCCTCCTTTTCACACTTACCCCTGTGGGACTGCTCCCAGCTCTCGTAACTCTGCGTGTTGAGTAGCAGCTGCCCGCCCCAAATTAAATAGAGGCCTTCCTCGCTCCATCCAGATGTGTCGTCTTTACGATAGTTGTGTTTCCCTTTTATGGGACCCCACTAAATTCCAGATGTTCTCAGGCAGGACTAGCTAGTGTTACTTCACCGAGAGTGAGATGGACCTGGACCTCGCTGTGAAGGAGGGTTATCACAGCGGCAGCTTTGGATGCACAGCTTTATCCTGGGATACGGAGGATTTTCTGGCCTTAATTAGCACTCTCGTGCATTGGATGCAAACTGTGGGGCTGTACGCCTGTCTAACTTGAAATTCTGATTTTACAGAGCTAAGCTTACATGGTCCTTTCTCCTTGTAGGTGGAGGAAATTCAGCACTAACTTTTTTGATCCAGCAAAGAGGGTGGGGTTTTGTCATCAGCCTTTCTCTGCAGCTTTCTTTTCTTGCATGTAGAAAAATAGGATTTTTTTGGTACTGGGACTGGTGCTGTTTAACATCTTTGTTGGTGACATGGATGTTGGGATGGAGTGCACCCTCAGCAAGTTTGCTGAAGACATCAACCTGTGTGGAGAAGTTGACACGCTGGAGGGGAGGGATGCCATCCAGAGGGACCCGGACAGGCTGGAGAGGTGGGCATGTGCAAACCTCATGCAGTTCAACAAGGCCAAGTACAAGGTCCTGCAGGTGGGCTGGGGCAATCCCATGCACAAATCTAGGCTGGGCAGAGAATGGATGGAGAGCAGCCCTGAGGAGAAGGACTTGGGGGTGTTGATGGGTGAGAAGCTCAACATGAGCCGGCAATGTGCGATCACAGCCCAGCGAGCCCCCGGCATCCCGGGCTGCATCCCCAGCAGCGTGGCCAGCAGGGCGAGGGGGGAATTGTGCCCCTCTGCTGCGCTCTGCTCTGCTCTGGGGAGACCCCCCTGCAGTGCTGCCTCCAGCTCGGGGGCCTCAGCACAGGAGAGACATGGACCTGGTGGAGCGGGGCCAGAGGAGGCCGCGGAGCTGCTGCGAGGGCTGGAGCCCCTCTGCTGGGAGGACAGGCTGGGAGAGTTGGGGGGGTTCAGCCCGGAGAAGAGAAGGCTCTGGGGAGACCTTATAGCAGCCTTCCAGTATCTGAAGGGCACCTACAAGAAAGCTGGGGAGGGACTTTTTCCAAGGGCATGTAGTGACAGGACAAGGGGGAATGGCTTCAAACTGGAAGAGGGGAGATTTAGATGAGCTATGAGGAAGAAATTGTTGCCTGTGAGGGTGGTGAGCCCCTGGCGCAGGTTGCCCAGAGAAGCTGTGGCTGCCCCATCCCTGGAGGTGTTGAAGGCCAGGTTGGATGGGGCTTGGAGCAACCTGGTGTGGTGGGAGGTGTCCCTGCCCATGGCAGAGCCTTGGAACTGGATGATCTTCAAGGTCCCTTCCAACCTAAACTGTTCTATGATTTTATCAGACACTGAGCGGGTGAAGGGCAGGCCAGGCAGCAGGCTTCCACTCATTTTGAAGTCAGATTTCAAACTTCAATATCGTGATCGGTGCAGACGCTGCGCAGTTGTTCCTCCAGGGTTGCAATGACTGAGAAATGCTGAAGCTCACACTGGTTTTATGTCAGCGGAGACACGGCTGCTGCGGGCGTGCTGTTCAGGGACACTTCTCTCGCTTTGATCTTGAGTTTGTTGGTAATTTATATCTCGAAGTCGCGTTTTGTTGACAAATGCTCACAGACCTGATTTACTTTTATGTTCAGATGTCTTGATGGAGAAGGGTATTTCAGCAGCGACAAATACTGCAGTGATGGAAGAATTTAAAAAGAAAAAGACCTAAAGAATTAACAAGCTCCTCTTCTTATTAGGAGAAGCTGATGCTTAGAATAAATTACTACCAGGAATCAACATTTTTAAGGGAAAATCACCGTGGAATGTAACTGTTAACTGAAAAGGATGGGTTTTCCTGACCTTCCTTCCTTTCTCTCCCAACGTCCTTGGGAAATGCTGTTACGTATCGCTGATCCGAATACTGCTGAGTTCGGCAAAGCCGGCTGATTCAAGTTGTTGACTTTATTGCTTCTGAGTTTTAGATGAGTTTTTAAAATACTCTATCCTTCACTGTCAGATAGTCTGAGATCCATTGCCGCACTCGGGATAAAATAGATCTGAACTACTTCTGGTTTTAACCTCTCGGAGAGCCAGAAAGATGCTTAAGCTGATGTCTTAATAGTAATAATTCCTGTTAACAATTTAGCTATTATTGTACCTTTCCTTTAGGTACTCCTTTTTATATTCTGCGATATTTGCGTGTAAAAATGAAAACGTTTGGAGTCTCATTTGCCAAAATCATTCAGCTGAAAATTCCCAGACTGCACCGCCCGTGAGATCACGCTGTTTATTTAATGGATTATAAGGCAGAAGTTTTAAACACAAACACTCGAAAAGCTTTGCTCAGCATGCGTGTTACGTAATTCATATTGGGGATTGTTTTTAATGTTAAAGAAGAAGTAGTTCAGAGTAGTGTTACGGAAAATAGGGGGTGAAAAATAAGAGTCCCTGTTCTTAATGGGTTACAGGTTGTTTTCAAAACCAAACGGGGTTTCTAATACAAGTGAGAATAGAGTGGTATATGAATTTTGTTTTAATTTTTAATAGGCCACCTAAAATAAAGAGAAAGCATCTGTGATACGGATCTCCCTTTTTACTGGAGGGGTTCGCTTTGATTACTGAACAGGAAAATAACGTCGCATTCCCGTGATGCAATACCATTGACTTCACAGAAAAGCTTTCGCTCCGCAAACACAATGATTTTTGTTCAGTTCATTTCAAACTTTTCCTTATCTTTTCATTTTCAGACCGTAGTCCGGGGTGGGGCAGGGTCAGCTCTAATTTTATTCTGTTCCCTCCACCCATGTAAGGAAATTCTTTGCCTTCAACATCAGCTATATTGTTTCCGGCGAAGCGGTGGCAGCTTACGAAGCATTTGTTGAGGTTTTTAACACTCGGCATAGGCAAAATTAGCATAGATAACCTGTTGAGTTGCATCAACTCATGAAATGTTGGATGTTTTTACGCGAAAATTTAAATAGATCCATGATGGTCCTCTCATTGAAAGAGTGGGGGTCCACTGACGGTTAGGGAGTTCAAAAATATGTAAAGATATAAGTGCTGGTATTTAAAAATATAAAATTATATCTCGGCAATGATGATTCTGATATAGAATCATAGAATCACAGAATGGTTTAGGTTGGAAAGGACCTTGAAGATCATCAAGTTCCAACCCCCCTGCCATAGGCAGGGACACCTCCCACCAGACCAGGCTGCCCAAGGCCACGTCCAGCCTGGCCTTGAACACCTCCAGGGATGGGGCCTCAACAACCTCTCTGGGCAACCTGTGCCAGTGCCTCACCACCCTCAAAGTGAAAAACTTCCTCCTAATGTTCAATCTAAACCTGCCCTCTTCCAGTTTGAAGCCATTCCCCCTCGTCCTATCACTCCATGCCCCAGTAAAAAGTCCTTCCCCAGCTCTCCTGTAGGCCCCCTTTAGGGACTGCAAGGCCGCAATAAGATCTCCGCGGAGCCTTCTCTTCTCCAGGCTGAACAGCCCCAACTCTCTCAGCCTCTCCTCATAGGAGAGGTGCTCCAGCCTTCGGATCATCCTCATGGCCCTCCTCTGGACACGCTCCAGCAGGTCCATGTCCTTTTTCTGTTGGGGCCTCCAGAGCCGGATGCAGTACTGCAGGTGGGGTCTCACGAGAGTGGAGTGAGTGACTATGACTACTGTAAATTAGTGAGTGAAAACCCACATGGATTTCTAGTGTGGTTTTAATTGGGGGTTTTCAACTTAGGACTGTAAGGTCCAGGTTTCGGTGCCTGTTGGATTCAGATGGCTACGTGAGAGGTTTAATTTGAACTGTAACAATATCACGCAAAGCTTCAGCACGGCTTAGCAGTGCAAGATAAACATGACTAGATTAACAAGAATATTTCAGAAATAAACGATATAAAATGGAAGACACACCTTGATGCCTTTGCACACCTCTGGCCTTGCGTTATGCATGGGTCAAATAGTTCCCGTTTGTTTTTCGGGATTTGAGGAAGGAGTGAGTCTTTTAAAATTGAAAAATGCATAGGAGTTTAAGTTCTTCTCCATCTTCTCCAAGAAACTGAAATGGTAATTTTGAAATGGAGTGTGACTGAGACCTGTAAATGCTGTAGCGAAGAGACCTCGGGGTGAATTCATCAACGAACGTGAGACATTCAGCACAGTGTCCTTTCTGCGTCGTGCGTTGTCGTCTTGGATTAACAGCAACCTCCCAGAGGCAACCGAATGTACTAACAAGATCTAAAATAGTTTTATTTACATCTTCGCTTTTGAGGAAATCTCATTGAATTATTAAAGTCGGTGCATATGAGGTAGAGTAGAGTGGAATAGAGTGGGATGGAATAGAGTGGGATGGAATAGAGTGGGATGGAATAGAATGGAATGGAATGGAATAGAATAGAAGTTAGTTCCTAAAATGTTTAATAGAATCTCTTGGATTAAAAAAGGAAAACCTCCTCAAAACGATGATCAAAATTGGGACTGAAATTTTGCTCTGAGGAAAACTATGCTGTGTTATACTTGAAACTTTATCTTGAAATCAGAAAAATGTTCCCTTCCCTCCATGTCATTTTATTGATTTGAATGAACATAGAGGATTTCTCATAAAAACACACTGTAATTTGGTTGTGTATCTGTTGCCTTTGTTAACAGTTTCAATTTTTGTCAGTCCTAATTTCAGCCATTATCTGCTAAAATTTGGGCTCAGGTGGGGAAATAGGTTTTTACCTTTCGTAGGACAATTTCACTGTAAAGAAATTATTTCTTACAAAACATTGACTTTTTTCCTGTCCTTGGAAATGGTAATTCTGTGGTACTTATCTTCACGTTATCATAGTTCTGATGCCAGATTTGTTAAAAAAAAAAAAAAAAAAAAAATCTTGATTTCCTTTTGAGGCTGGAAAAAGACAGTTTTTTCAGTCTGATTGTAATACAGTAAGTGATGTAGTAATCTTTTGAGATTCAGAAAGAGAACAAAAGCCATTGTAGTGAAATAATGTGTGTTGGGGTTTTTTGATATTTTTCTTTTCTTTTCTTTTTTTTTCAGTTTGAAGTTCAAGTTGTGTGATCAGAAATTTTGAACAGACTTTTTATTTCAAACCTAAATTGTGCTGTTCAGTGGTTTGGGTCAGAGCGTTTGTCAGTAAATGAGATTCAAATTAGGTAGTATAAAATCCCGCGTGAATGTTAATTTATATCGTATAGCTCAGCGAGTTCAAATCTTTTGTTTTAATATTAACATATCCAGCTTGATAGAATAATTACCGTTTTATAGAACGAAGAGATGCATGATCATTGAAAGCGATTTGTAACCAACCAGCTCTCTCATCCTGGAACTGATGGGATTGGCGCTTTTTCGGCGCGACGAGGAGGTTTTTCTTAGCGTGGG
>VUYV01000466.1:265936-278853 GCA_008711295.1 Anarhynchus alexandrinus
AAAAAAAAAAAAAAAAAAAAATCTTGATTTCCTTTTGAGGCTGGAAAAAGACAGTTTTTTCAGTCTGATTGTAATACAGTAAGTGATGTAGTAATCTTTTGAGATTCAGAAAGAGAACAAAAGCCATTGTAGTGAAATAATGTGTGTTGGGGTTTTTTGATATTTTTCTTTTCTTTTTTTTTCAGTTTCCTCTTCAAGTTGTGTGATCAGAAATTTTGAACAGACTTTTTATTTCAAACCTAAATTGTGCTGTTCAGTGGTTTGGGTCAGAGCGTTTGTCAGTAAATGAGATTCAAATTAGGTAGTATAAAATCCCGCGTGAATGTTAATTTATATCGTATAGCTCAGCGAGTTCAAATCTTTTGTTTTAATATTAACATATCCAGCTTGATAGAATAATTACCGTTTTATAGAACGAAGAGATGCATGATCATTGAAAGCGATTTGTAACCAACCAGCTCTCTCATCCTGGAACTGATGGGATTGGCGCTTTTTCGGCGCGACGAGGAGGTTTTTCTTAGCGTGGGTTGGAGCTGAGCGCTTCGCTGTGCCTTTCCTTGGCTGAGACATGGGCCTGCGTTGCGTTGCGCCGACTTTAATACCGGCGACTCTGGCAGCTCTCAGCGGTATTTAAGAACTTCATCATATTGAAACCGCTTTTAATTAATGAAAAGAGAAAGGTGGTTTTCACCTGCTGACAGATTTGTATGCTTCTTAATCTTTTGCCACGCTTTTCTTTGGTGTTCTTTCCTATATAGCTTTCTTATATATCTCTGTATCGCGCTGGGGGGTTATTCGGGCATCTCAGCACAAAACTTCAGAGCTGTGGTCATTGCAAGAGGCGTGAGGGGAAAAATGAAATTAAAGTTTATATCTCTTTTTATATTCCTAGAACTACAGAATACAGCTGTAGAGGGGGAAAAAAAAAAGTTAATTCTTAGCGCTTGGTAGATAAGAGTTGCAGAGAATAAACACGTGTTGTGATGGGCTTCATCTCACCCAGCTTTATACGACCGACCGTGTCTGTCTAAGCTAATTGTCCGGGCGCTATTTACGGTCAGTGAAGAGGAACGGGCACTTAGCATGCTGCGTTTCCTCTGACCTATTTTAGCCATCTATCTTAGAGGGAGATGAATCACACCCCAGCGGTACCAACTTCTCTCCGTTGACTCGAAAAAGGACCCAGAGCGACAAACTCCGACGTGGATGTCTGCACCGTACACAAGTCTTGAGTTAAATGCCGTGAACCCCTCCTGCTGGGTTGAACATAAAACAAACATATGGGCTTGATATGAAGGCGGAGGGATAGAGCTCTGAAATGCTCATTTATAGCACGCTGGAATAAAAAAATAATATCACAGCTGCTTTGCAAACTGAGCATTTATAATTGCTTTGCCAAGTTTAAACTATTTACATTTATTAGCGGAGTTGCACTCCAGCCCTGTGTTTGAGCTGAAAAGCTTTAGGGACAGATAACTCTCGATCGTAAAAGTCTGCAAGTTGTGTGTTTGGGAGGTTGTCAGGATTGCCATCGTCGTGCAGCAGTTCTCCCCGGAGCACAACCCATCTTGGCAATTTTATACATCGTTTGTGTTCTCTGAAAGTGCTGAAGAGACCTGCTATTGGGGCTGCGCGTGTTTGAGGAGAAAATAAATGCCCCTAAAATGGGATGCTGACTTTGGTGCTCATATAACTCTGATATGAGGGCTCATCCCTTTAGTGTTATAGAAGCCCATGAGGTGTTAAAACCCTCATGCTGGCCTAGGACTGTGCCTTATGGACTGAACGTGCCCTGCAAGGAGAGTGCCGGTAGAGCTCCATCTCTGCCGAGAGAGACGAGAACTCAAGCTGCATCACCTGTATCGCTGTAGGGTTTTAGGGATTTGTGGCTGGGAATTCCCTGACATCTTTGTCAAATGAACATTGCAGCCATAAGCTCATATTACAGAATTCCTTTATTATTTTAGTTTGGAATCATAGAATCATGTTGGTTGGAAGATCATCGAGTCTAACTGTTAACCTAATGCTGCCAAGGCCACCACTAAACCATGTCCCTCAGCACCACGTCTGCCCGTCTTTTAAATAGCTCCAGGGATGGTGACTCCACTACTGCCCTGGGCAGCCTGTTCCAGTGCTTGACAACCCTTTCGGTGAAAGAATTTTTTCCCAATATCCATCCCAAACCTCCCCTGGCGCAACTTGAGGCCGTTTCCTCTTGTCCTGTCACCTGTTCCTTGGGAGAAGAGAACAGAATCGTTTAGGTTGGAAGGGACCTTTAAGATCATCAAGTCCAACCATCAACCCAACACTGCCAAGGCCACTATTAACCCATGTCCCTCAGCACCACATCTCCCCATCTTTTAAATACCTCCAGGAATGGTGATTCCACCATGGCCCTGGGCAGCCTGTTCCAGTGCTTGACAATCCTTTCGGTGAAGAACTTTTTCCTAATACCCATCCTAAACTTCCCCTGGTGCAACTTGAAGCTCTTTCATCTTGTCCTACCGCCTGTTCCGTGGGAGAATAGAATCATAGAATCATTTTGGTTGGAAGAGATCTTTAAGACCAGATTTAATTAAGATTCACATGATTGTTTTAATTATTGTTAATTATTAATAACTATTATTATTTCTTTTTGTAAAATATATCATTATTTAATTATTAATTTTATTTTATGTACTTATTTTATTATTTTAATTACAATTTTTTTAAAAAATGCCATTTATTTGGGTAGAACTGACATCACTTGTAAGAACCTGGAGGCATTAACCTATAGCTCTTTCCCAGCCATACGTTCCGTCTCCCTTCGCTTCCCAGAGCCATCCTGTTGGGGGGGACCCGCAGTTGCTGCTCGACCCCTCCAGACTGGCCTTCGGCAGGGGCGGCCGGCGGTAGGGCTGAGCGAGCCGCCTGCACGGGTGGCTTGGAAGACATTCCTCTTCGGTTGTTTTCTCATGGCTGTAGCTTTGCACCAGCAAGTTTGGGGCAGGTCTAAAGTCTAAGGCTGAAGGAAAAAATTAACCTGTGCTAGGCAATACTTTACACTGGGTAGGTGGAGAATGAAGAAATCATAGAATCATAGAATGGTTTAGGTTGGAAGGGACCTTGAAGATCATCGAGTTCCAACACCCCTGCCATGGGCAGGGACACCTCCCACTAGACCAGGTTGCCCAAGGCCACGTCCAGCCTGNAGATACTTTACAGTGGGTAGGTGTAGAATGAAGAAATCAGTGTGGTGTAAAATGGATTTTGGATATAAAATTTCAGATAGGAGAATTTCAGTCGCACAATTATATCGTTTGCCTCAAAGCATCCTTCACTGAGGACGTCTGTATGTTAAGTTTGAATTTCATCTGTGGTCGCTGGAGCTGTGCGCTCGTGGCAGGTGAGGCTTTTCCTGCAGAAGGAAAACCTCTTCTGCTGTTCATCATCAGTCCTGAGTGCTTTGTGTCTGCTCTACATGTGGCTGTCGGCCTCGTCTTAAGTGTTGGGCTTGATTTTGTTGGGGCAGAAACTATTTCTTAAGGCTTGCACAATTTCACCTTTCCCCCCCCCGAATTTTCAAAATTATTCTAATAATCAAATGTGATTTTATATGGAAATGCACTCCTGAGTCAGTTGAGATCTGCAATATACTATTTCAGTGAATATACTATTTCAGTGATTATCTGTGAAATTTGGTATATACTATTTAAATGAATATCTGTGAAATTTAAATGAAATTGTCAGTCACTTCCAAAATCATACGTGTTTAATACAGAACTTGCATTAAACCTATGTGTAACCTTGGCTGTGTGATGCGATATTATGGCTCCGGTTGCAACGGGGCTTTTGAGTTTGAACTTTGATGTCGTACGTACGTTTTTGTTTGGCGTTTCTGTGCACAGAAGGGCTGCATAGTGCTTGTGTAAAATGGCCGGTATTGATTAGCAGGTTTTAATAAGCAAATAGCTGTGTTTCTGATGTGTACAGATGTTGAGTGCCTTGGTAGTGTCATTTGGAGTGTGGTCTAATGACTTGAGGCTGGTCGAAGCCCCACGTCCTTGCAGTTAGCGGGTCCCTTTCCTGACATAAATGACATCTCCCTGAGCATATCCCCTTATCCAAACCTGACCTCACTGTTCTGCTATGGCCGTATTACACAACTGGATGGAAATCAGTTATTATAAAGCGATATCGTTATGGTGCTCTGTGGTGCCATCTAATGGAAATCAAGCCCTGGCATTCCTCTTCGTCAAAAATGAAAGATGTCCACCTGTCACTGTCCCGGCTAAAGAAATTATATGAGCATCTTACAAATTGAAACGCGACTATTAAGAAATCATATTGCCAAGTACATACTGCTTTTCTTAATTTCTTTCTTAATTTTCTCAAATTCTCTCCCTCATACAGGCTCTCGATGGAAATGTATATGATCACCTTAAGGATTATTTAATGGCATTCAGCAGGACTGAACTAGAGACATGCCAAGCTGTACAAAACACGTTCCAGTTTTTACTGGAGACTTCCAGCAGGGTAAGTTTGCACTGAATGAACCTTTGTAACTGAATACCTACAGCATATAGAAGTTCCCAGGCTTAAGGTTTGCTTCCAAAAGAATGACAAAACTGAACGGTTATTATTTTTGGTTATTCCTGAGTGGTATTAAGTTAAAAGAAAGCAGACAGTTTTCTTGGGGAGAATTTTTCCTGTTGCCACCCAGATTGCATTCTCATGGGGGCACTTACACAGTACCACATCTTTGGAGATGAGTGGAGAAAGCGATCGAGGGATGTTCACTTACGCTCACTCTGCGTGTTTGGAAACAAAAATTGCAGCTGAGTTCTGCACTGGGTAATGTGGAACCGCCTTAGTCATCCATCGCGGTAAAGCCCTGTGAAACTGTTTGAATCATTTCTTAATAATTGACTGTCAACTTAAAAACCAAAGTATTCCGGCGTTTTCTCCCTTGAATTAAGAATGGCAAATACAGAAAACAGATTAGAGTCTTGTCATAGACGTGGTTCGTTTGCTTTGTCAAGCAGCCAGAATCGGGAATGCGTGATCGCTTCCAGGACGATTTTGATACTTAAATAATTCATCTGCTGGGCTAAAAAAAAAATAAATAAATAATTGCCATTGAGGTCAAACGAGCTGCTTTGCTGCCGTCATAATATTCCTTTGTATGTATACCTTAACCACCCGCATGGAAACAGAGCTCCTTTATGCTGGGACTTATATAAAAACAACATATTTAACACGTTCCTTATTCACCTACAAGCATGCTAACTCGCATCTTATTAGATACAAAGAGAGTGGATTAAAAATTGGCTCCACGCTAGCTTGTCTTTGAATTTACTTGGCAGCAACTGTAAAGATAATGAAAATACCATTTTATCTTCTGTTGGGAAAGGACTTGCAATAATTTACCTTGGCGTATGTCATTCAGGTCGGCTTAAAATATCTTCCCCCAAAAGGCTGATTTGGAATCTTTTAACCAAATATGCTTATATATAATGTCTACATATTCGTAATTCATTTCTCAATATTGTATGCGGTGCTTTGTGATGGGAATATCTGGACCGTTGCCCGGCTGGGACTCTCATCTAACTGAACTCTCGTTTGCAAACAGCTCGTTTGCGGTGGAATACCTTCGTCGTAGGTTCGTGCGCGCGGAGCTTGCGATAGCTCGTGGGAGCACGCCGCTGAAGCCCGCAGCTCTGGTTTGCTTTGTACAGTAACGACGTCGTGCTGTATGGAGGAAAACAGTTCTCCTGCTTTACTAAGTTAGCGCAATGCCTGGAGAAGGAACGAAACTGTAAATACAGCTGTCAGGTCCGAACAGGATTTTTACAACTGCTTTGTAGCTCAGCAGCAACAATTTTCTCGCCGTTCAAGAATGCAGAGGAGAAAAATTTGTATTACGTTGCTACTGAAAACCTGTGTCTCACTCTGAAATACTAAACACCTCAATCGGTGGCTTATTCCATGGATGGAGGCTTTGCTCATCCTTTCATTTAAATTTTAAGCTTTTCCTGCAGGTCCATGTTGCAGGAATCGGCTCAAAAAGCCGATTGTAGTTCTGAGGAGAAGGATCTGGGGGTCTTGGTAGAGAGTAAATTATCCATGACCCAGCAATGTGCCCTTGTCGCCAAAAAGGCCAATGGAATCCTGGGCTGCATAGGGAAGAGTGTGGCCAGTAGGTCGAGGGAGGTCATTCTCCCCCTCTACTCTGCACTGGTGAGGCCACAACTGGAATACTGTGTCCAGTTCTGGGCTCCCCAGTTCAAGAGGGACAGGGAACTGCTGGAGAGAGTCCAGCGTAGGGCAACTAAGATGATTGAGGGATTGGAGCATCTCCCTTATGAGGAAAGGCTGAGAGAGCTGGGACTCTTTAGCCTGGAGAAGAGAAGGCTGAGGGGAGACCTTATTACTGCGTACAAGTATCTAAAGGGTGGGTTGAAGGAGGATGGAGCCAGACTCTTCTCGGTGGTTCCCAGTGACAGGACGAGGGGCAATGGGCACAAGTTGGAACATAGGAAGTTCCGTTCAAACATATGGAAAAACTTCTTTCCAGTTGGGGTGGCAGAGCAGTGGCACAGGCTGCCCAGGGAGGTGGTGGAGTCCCCTTCTCTGGAGACTTTCAAGCCCCGCCTGGATGCAGTCCTGAGTGCTGTGCTCTGGGCAGTCCTGCTTTGGCAGGGGAGTTGGGCTGGATGATCTCTAGAGGTCCCTTCCATCTCTGAAAATTCTGTGATTCTGTGAAAAAGGAGAGGTGAATCCCAAGTAGAAACTCCATATCAAAAGCAGCTTGAGTGTTATACATGTAACAAATTTGTTAGCAATTTAGTAATTTGGAATAAAACCCAGCTTGCCATCAAAGCAAAGATTTAAATATTTATTGTGGGGTTTTTTTAATACTTCACCTGTTCTTTGTTAGTTTTAAGATCAGATGCTTGCTGAGCTACAATCTAGAAAAGCTGCTTCAGCTCATTGGTAGGAATGCTTTAGTTTTTCCATCTGAGCTGTATTTCTGTTGCCGGGGTGGAATTCAATTACATTTACTTTAGAAGGAGACAAATTGCTCCCCAGAAGTCCCTACTTACCTCCCGAGAGCGGGAGAGCCGGTGGGGACCGCTCCGGGCGCACAGGGTGGTGGTGTGTTCTGCTGCATGGGACATGGTCGGTCACCCAGTGCTAATGCAGATGGAGGGAAACCTCTCCCAAACAAGTTTTTTCTGAATAAAATGAAGGTTTTTCATAGTTTATCATAGCATCGTTTGTTGTGGGTTTGGAGGTTTTATTACCGCTAGGTTGGGGTGACCCATGGCGTTCCTCTGGCGAGAAGTGTCACCCACCAACACCGAACATATGAAAATGCCATTTAACTTCTTTTTCAATTGAATGGTTTTATTCAAGACTCGTACTTCTTGCAGTTCTCTTTTGGAAAAAAAATACGATTTTCTTTGGAACATTTTCTGAAATTCCATTTGCTGTTTTGAATAACATTTCTGAGATGTTTCTGGTAAGAAGCTTCCCCAACCTAGGGCAAATAATTTCTTTTACACACGTTCCTGACTATGCCTTCTTTTTGCACATGGTATATATTTAACAGTTGATTTCAGGTCTATTTTAACATGTCAATTGACATTGACTTCATAAAGAAACTGCCTGAGAACATTGACTTCATTTCGGAATAGCAGCAAATCCATTCGGAAGAGTTGCTGCTTTATCCTGAGAATGCCGTGTTGCTTTGGAGTCTTTTCATTTGCTTTTTAACTATCGTCAAATACGTTGTGCAAAATGCTCCAGGGTATTAATTTGTTAGACTTGCGCACTCTCAACAGTTGTTCTCATTTATAACTAAATATTGGTGTTTTGAGGGAAATTTTCTTCTGAGAGCTGTTGTAAAGATGGGGTTTCTGCTTTGAAGAACTGAGTTGGGTTTGAGTCAGCAGTCTACCATGGAAGATTATTGCATTAAAATAACTGTAAAGGTTTTCACGTCCTCAGGAACTACACTTTGGGGTTGTTTTTTTTCTAATTGAAGTTGGTTTGAAGTAATTACCTGTATTTGGCGTGGCACAGAGGTGAGTGCTGCGGTCCGTGCTCCCGTGTGTCTCACAGCCTACGGAGACCGGAACTATTTACCAGAAGGGGTCACGATGCCGTGGTCAGTGCTGGGCATCATCTGCAGCTGCGGGTGGTTCCTCCTTTGGTATGGGAGAATGGATGGAAAGCAGCACTGAGGAGAGGGACTTGGGGATGTTGGTGGATGAGAAGCTCAACACGAGCCGGCAATGTGCGCTGGCAGCCCAGCGAGCCCCCGGCATCCTGGGCTGCATCCCCAGCAGTGTGGCCAGCAGGGCGAGGGGGGGATTGTGCTCCTCTGCTGTGCTCTGCTCTGCTCTGGGGAGACCCCCCTGCAGTGCTGCCTCCAGCTCGGGGGCCTCAGCACAGGAGAGACATGGACCTGGTGGAGCAGGGCCAGAGGAGGCCCTGGAGCTGCTGCGAGGGCTGGAGCCCCTCTGCTGGGAGGAGAAAGGCTGAGAGAGCTGGGACTCTTTAGCCTGGAGAAGAGAAGGCTCCGGGGAGACCTTATTGCGGCCTTCCAGTGCCTAAAGGGGCTCCAGGAAAGCTGGGGAGGGACTCTGGATCAGGGAGGGTAGCAACGAGATGAGGGGGAATGGCTTCAAACTGGAAGAGGGGAGACTGAGATGAGATATTAGGAAGAGATTCTTGGCTGTGCGGGTGGTGAGCCCCTGGCGCAGGTTGCCCCGAGAAGCTGTGGCTGCCCCATCCCTGGAGGTGTTGAAGGCCAGGTTGGACGGGGCTTGGAGCAACCTGGTGTGGTGGGAGGTGTCCCTGCCCATGGCAGGGGGGTTGGAACTGGATAGTCTTCAAGGTCCCTTTCAACCCAAACCATTCTACAATTTCCCAAATTTCTATTTATGGGAATTCCTCGTGCAGACTCCCCGTATGCCTTTTCTGTATGTTTTCTACACATTTGAATGTGTTTATGTTCAACTGCTCAGATTGGCGCAGTAATTATGTACTTTACTGTTTTAAATGAGTGCATTATTGGCCCTGGAGGACTATTTACTTTCTTCAACTGAAGATTAATTTTTTACAGTTCAGTATTTCGGTAACACAAGCATCAACATGTTGATGCATTAGAGAACATGCATTTACCATTGTACATATAGTGTAATCACAATTCTCAGTCATATACAATATTGCTGCTATTTCTGGGTAAATACCATCTTTATTATACACTTCTGTGCATTTAAACCCTCAGTTTGGTAGTAGATTTTTATAATTTCATGCTGCTATTTACGCATTTTCATCAATTGAAGCAGTGAATACTCTGTAAAGTTCTTCAACCAGTGATACTATTTTTTCCTATTGCAATCACTGAATTTTTCTTTATAAATATGTGTAAATTGTGACATACGGGATTTGTTTAGGGATATGTGTCATGCTATCTGAAATGTATAATTAAACAAATTTAGGAGCTGAAGTAGTTTTGGTTTAGCAAAATGGAAACTATGAGAGTTTTCTCTGAAAGCAATTTGATATAAAGAGATTAATTTTGCAACTGATTTTGTATGTGTTCTTCCAAATAGTCTTTTCAGCTCTTGTAACTAATAATTTGTGTAAAAAGAAGACATTTCAGCTTAAGTAAGAACTGTGCACAAGAAATTATCCGCAAGAGGAGAGAAAAATATTTATGGTGTGACACCACATACCGTATATTTGATAGTTGGTGCTTTTTTCCCCTGTTTTGCCTTTGTGGGATTTTTCCTTGGTTAATGGCAGATATTTTTTAGCTCTTTGTCGTCCTGTGTGTGTCCTACCAGTGTGTTACACCGCCCTGAATCACGTCCTGCGTTTCCTTTTGTTGTCTTCAAGGTTCTGCTGCGGATTTGGTCTCTGTTTGAAATACTGTTCTAATTTTACCATGTAGCGTGTTTTTAAGTTTACAAAATAAGAGCTCTAAATGGCGTTTGTTATTTTCTCAGGTGGTGCGGGATTACAATCTACAGCTGTTTTTACAGGAGAACTCCGTGTTTCACAAACCGCAGCCTTTCCAGTTCCAACCGAGTGACAGTGACACTGTAAGAACCCCGCTGAATTCCTTCATTTCTTTCTTCTTGCTCTATTTTTAAGAATGTCGATATAAATGGGTAAGAGAATAGCGCTCCCTGGTATCCCAGGCGGGTTTAACCTCGGGCAGTATTTTTGGAAAAGAAAGGGAAAGTGGCCTGATTGCACCAGCTCTGCTTGCGGTAGGTGGGTGATCGTAACAAAAGCATCAAACAGGTTCGACGGCATCCACAGAAGAGCGGGATCTTTTTTTGGCTTCCAGATGGTGACTAGCGGTCCCGTGTTTCTCTGCTTTCCGTGCTGTTCTTACTCCATTTCGTTTGCTTTTTATCGTGCCGGTGAGATTCTCATAAGATTCACTAACACTGGGCTACAACATGTGTGATGCTGTGCCAAATAAAGTGTCCATGTACCTCTGAATTACTCAATGATTATTTATACATACATATAAGAAGTTAGCAATTTAGAAAGAATACTGTTAAAACAATGCATTCCAAAATAATCTCGGAAAATATTCTCTTGGTACCCATGTTGCTTCCAAAGCGATCATTAATGACATTAAAATTGAGTAAATCGTAGTGTGTAAATACATTTCCAAACAGCACTTCAAGAAAAGTGGGTTGTTGGTGTCCCACCGATGCTACTAATGGTATTTTAAGAAGTAACAGTTTAAGTCTAGATTTTTAAAAAAGTTCACCTTGTGCAGCTTTTTATTACTTGAATTCATTCATAAACAGACTTGGACAGAAATGTCTCGATCTCCGGTTCAGGTGATTAAATTCAAGAACCCTGTTAATAGATAGCTAAGGGTGATTTTTCCAGAAACACTGATATCTCTAACACAGTTTCCCTTTGTCTTTCCCTTTTAACAAACTGAGTGTGATTTTTCTTCCATCTCCTGTGTAGAGAGTCAGCTCTTTGGGGAAGGTTTGAGGTTGTTCTTAATACAGTGACCAGAATCTTTCTAACTGTCTTTTGCTCTGCTTTTCTAACCTTTGCTGCTGTGTGTTTTCCTCCCGGTGCGATCTCCGCGTCCAGAGTTTTAATGCGGTTCAGCTGGTGGACATTGAGCCCTGCCCTGTCAGTGCTATGAGAATGACTATAGCGGAGGTATACGGGAGTATTTACCCTCAGTCTTTGGCTTTTGTGTCGTTATTGCTATGCGTGTGGCTCGGGATGCTGCGTTTACACTTGTGTAGAGGTGGCAACAGAATGCATAATATATATATATATATAAAAAATAGGGGGGGAAAAAAAGCTTTTTCCACAATGAGATTGAACTTAAAGAAGGAAAAAGCAATTTAACCATGTTATTTGTGGGGATCGGCTTCACACTTCTCTTTTTCACTTGCCCAACATTCGTAATTGATATTCTAATCTTTTGGGGGCATGAATTAAAATTTCACAGCTCAAGATAGCGATGTGTATAATTGGTTACTTCTCCAGTGTGAATGGGGAAGCTTGTATAACAACTGGAGGCTATTAGTATGCGCTGATGAAATGCAGTCCCATTACTAATTTAATTTTGTTCTTTTTCCAGAGGGCTATCCCCGTGTAAAACAGAACTGTAATTCACCCTTATTAAACATTTCAACGTGAAAAATGACATGATTCTTTGACACGGCGCTCGTGCGGGCTGACACTGTGCCGGTGCGCTGCTCGTGCTGCTTAACTTCGGGAGAATTTTAGAAGGCAGCGAAGGGGTCGTTCGTGTCTCAGGATGTGTCAGTAACTCACGTGCGGTGACTTCTCGACTTGGCTGACCGCTTGGGCTGTAGAATTACTGCATTTCTTCGTTGCATTCCACTTTTTGAGCTTTTAGCTGCTTATTCTGTAACCAGTGTTCACAAAAATAGGTAAATTATGCGGGTTTCTTTATGACCCGTATAATTATGCTCAGCTAACAGGATGCTACAGGTTACACATTCACCGTTTTTAATCAATAAGTAAAGAGAATGAGGGCTTTTTGCTCAGGCTTTTGAATTTGTCAGAAATTGTATGTTTTCTCATTAATCGAACAACATTTAATTGAAGAACAATTATCGAGCATTCTTTTGCCACGTATTCTCTTTGTAGATGATCTGCTGAGGTTATCGGTTGGCTTTTAGTTTTTGTGGGTTATGCATGATAATTTTCACACCAAAGACTAACGCTGAAAGAAATACAAGTAGAGTGATTAATACATCTAATTAAATGTTTAATAGTAACCTTTTCCAAGAACAAATTGTAGCCTCTCTTCAGACCAAATACCTGATCCACCGTCACTGGGGTCAAAGTTTGGAGCATTTAAATATTACTGGAATGAAATTGTGAATATTGTAGGGATGAAGAATGTTATAAGCAATAACGATGTGGAACTCAGCTGTAGGAAAAGCTCAGAATGCTTTTATAAATTCTGGTTTTACATGGTCCGTCTCAAAATTTTGCTGTTGCCAAAGAGGAATGCAGAACGAATCGCCGTGCGGTCCTTGAGTCAGGTGCAAACCCCACAGCTCAGTTTACTTTCAAAATACTCTGCACGTGCACAGTCAGAGCCTGCAAAAGAGACTGTTCCGAAGAACGATGGGTATGAAATGGGTTTCCATCAGTTTTCCGTATTTTTGTTTCCCCAGCATCACGCTAATGCTGGCTGAGATGCACACTCTGGCGTGCCCACTACAAAGCATTTTACATGGTTGGGGCAATCCCAAGCACAAATCCAGACTGGGTGGGGAATGGCTGGAGAGCAGCCCTGAGGAGGACCTGGGGGTGCTGATGGACGAGAAGCTCAACATGAGCCAGCAAAGTGCCATCGCAGCCCAGAAGGCCAACCGCATCCTGGGCTGCATCAG
>VUYV01000466.1:279124-300312 GCA_008711295.1 Anarhynchus alexandrinus
AGGAAGAAGTTTTTCCCTGTGAGGGTGGTGAGGCACTGGCACAGGTTGCCCAGAGAGGTTGTTGAGGCCCCATCCCTGGAGGTGTTCAAGGCCAGGCTGGACGTGGCCTTGGGCAACCTGGTCTGGTGGGAGGTGTCCCTGCCTATGGCAGGGGGGTTGGAACTCGATGGGCTTCAAGGTCCTTTCCAACCTAAACCATTCTATGATTCTGCATCGATCACCTATTTTCCATTATTTAAAACATTGTTTTGAGCTCAATTTATACATTTGTTCATGTTACTAAATTATTGAGATTGTTTCAGTGTCTCAGTTAATTTTGACTGATGTAAATTTATTTTTTTTTTTTAAAAAAGGAAGTTTTTAGAATTTTTTTAAAACAAACCATTTTCCCTTAAGGAAACTGGGTTTGGTTTAAAAGTATTCGATAAGAAATCGATAAATTCCCAACCAGCTTTAATCCTTTCAATAAATGAATCCCCAAAACGACTTGGGCCTTTATGAACAGCAAGATGAAAAAAAAATAAAAGGGTCTTTTGAAATACTGTTAACCTGGCAAGGAAAACCAGTCAGCACGTGCTGACCTTCCGCGGAGGCTGCTGCTGTATTCGACGTAGTGACAGTTTAATCACCCGACATCCTCCCACGAGGCGCGGGATATTTATGAAGTCCGCAGAAATCCCTTGCGCTGAAAACATACTGTCCCCGTGCTTCACAGATAAACCCTCGCCGTAAGAACGGGGCGAAACAGAGAGGAAATCAGCCAACTTTTCTCTGTTTCCTGTTTGGAAAAAAAGATTCTTTTTCCTTGAACTGTGCGTTATCACGTGAGAAAATGAGCCAGACAAGCAAAAACGTGTCCGTAGTGCGGGAGGATAACGGCAGCAAAAAGCTGACGCTAAACTTTGGAGCTCTTTTTCCTGTTTTTTATCTGCGTGTCGCTGGCGACCGTAGTTTCCCCTGGACGTTACTGTCGTTTGCTTTGAGCACGCAAGTAAAAAATGTCTCCAAATCTTATTTCTATGCCAGCTTATCGGTGTGAAGAAAAAAATACATTTTTCTCACTGGAATTTGCAGAAAACAAAGGACATGGACCTGCTGGAGCGTGTCCAGAGGAGAGCCACAAGGGTGATCCGAGGGCTGGAGCACCTCTCCTATGATGAGAGGCTGAAGGAGTTGGGGCTGTTCAGCCTGGAGAAGAGAAGGCTCCGGGGAGATCTTCTTGTGGCCTTCCAGTCCCTAAAGGGGGCCTACAGGAGAGCTGGGGAGGGACTTTTTACTGGGGCATGGAGTGATAGGACGAGGGGGAATGGCTTCAAACTGGAAGAGGGCAGGTTTAGACTGAACATTAGGAAGAAGTTTTTCACTGTGAGGGTGGTGAGGCACTGGCACAGGTTGCCCAGAGAGGTTGTTGAGGCCCCATCCCTGGAGGTGTTCAAGGCCAGGCTGGACGTGGCCTTGGGCAACCTGGTGTGGTGGGAGGTGTCCCTGCCCATGGCAGGGGGATTGGAACTCGATGATCTTCAAGGTCCCTTCCAACCTAAACCATTCTATGATTCTATGATTCTATGATCTCATTAAGGTTGGTTGGAAAGTTTCGCGGTTTCACCCCTCATTACTTGGATGCACAAGATTTATGGATGAGATTGGGAGAATGAGGATGAATTTCACTTCATAGGCAGAAGAATATCTTGAATTTCTGAGCAGCTTTTGTTAAGCGATATCGTAAAAGTTCAATAAGCCATACTTATGAAAGGACATCGTGCCTGCTGGTGGCACAGCATGTTTTCTCAGCTCGGCGAGTGTCCAGAGGTTTGAAAATAAATAAAATTACCGTATAAATGGGAATTGGGATTCAGTTGAGGACTATGCTTTGTCCGACTTTGCCTTTAGCGGGTTTTTCAGAGGCAGAGGTGTTGTCGCATCTCAGCATTTACCATTGAGTTTATTTAAATATTTAAACGATATTTAAAACTTATTTAGTATTAAATATGTTTAAATATTTTAAAATTCCTTTGTTTTCTAAAGGACTATCTATTCTATTTTTATAATTAGTGACTCTAAATATTTGATGTTTGATATCAATGTTTAAATCCAGACAAATTCATGACATATAAACTGTAAAGCTATTAAAAAATAGTCCCTCAGGTAAGCGCCAAAGTAACAACTTCAGGGAATGAATGCACTACTTCTGCTGTATTTAGAGTAGTCTGTGCTTTTAATGCCAGAACAGAGTAAGGTGACTGTATTTAATTATAAGTTTTGTGAAGCTAAATATATTAAAAAAAATATTTAATTTTATCACAGTATAAAGTCTATGGAGTTACTGCTGAGGAGAAATAAAGTAATTCAGGTGAAGAAATGTCCGGTAGATGCCGAGCAGACACAAGTGGGAGCCTGGCAAAGCTGTAAATTCCCTGGATAACTTGACATGTCTTGTGTGTGGCCGACATGACTAAAACCCATTTTATTTAATTCCTCCCACCCCAGTGGTGGTTAAAATAAGGTCTGAGCTATAACACTCGTATTTGAGGTTGATGTTGAGAGGGTGATTGGAAGAAAAGGGAGAGTCCGCACCGTAGAGGTGCTGACTCTCTTATCTTGGGGTTGGATTTTAACAGTGTTTCTGATTACTTTTAAGTATAATGAGCTGAAATTGGCTCACTACCGAATTGATTTTATTTTAATGTAGAGAGCACGCTGTTAGTATTGTTTCGTTTACAGTCCGGAAACACTGATTAAGCAAAACTCCCAATAATTTCGACCGGTGAGACTAGAGAGCAGAAGTAACACTCGAAAGAAACCACCACTTAAGAAACAGAGCTTTGTTTATATTGCGTTGAAAATATCTCTGAAATCAATTTCTCGGTGTCAAAGTTGATTCAAAAGGTACTCTTTTTTTCCTTTAGTTACCTAATGAGGGCAATTTTTCTATGGTTATAATAGAATGCAGTATAGATTTTTGGAGCGTTGGATGCGAATGCAGCTGCTGCGTTAGCTGAGGCAGATAAGGGTAATTATGAGGGTGAGGATGGAAGTACACTAAGGAAAATACAGTCTAATTTAAAAATTAATTTCAGTGAGAAGATTAAAAACTTTAAAAAGTAAATAAGATTCAAATTAAAAAAAGATTTGTGGCTTGTACTCTGCTGTGTAACAAAAGTGCTTAATACAAAAGCATCATGCACTAGGAGCAACAAAGCTGTATTAATCACTGACATCTAACAAAACCCAGTACTTTTAAGATTCTAGTCTTTCAAAAAAAAACCCAAAAAACCCCAGAGATGAGAAAAAACCAGAGCCAGAACCTTTACAGTAACCCCATCCTAACGTGTTTGGCATCGGCTGCTGCAGCAAGCTGTGTGCATAGTGTGTTTCAGAGGAGATTTCTAGCTAATGGTCAGTGGTGCCCCAAAATAATTAATGCACCAAAATTAAAAATAAACCCCCTAAAAACCAATGGGATAAATTATTCCATACATAGGGCTGTACAACTGTTCCTTTCGTGGGTACTTTTAGTAAGGAGAGTTTCAGTTACACCAGATGTCAGACAATAGCTTCGACATTTGTTGGGATTTAACTCTTTTGCTATCAAAAATTTCTTTAGTAAAAAACATGCAGTCATGTGGAGTGGACTGTTTTTCAGCCCAGGTGATGTCAAAAAGTTAATTTATTAGATTAAAAAGCAGAATGTGGTTCTATAAAGCAGCAGTAGTAGGTTGGGTTGGTTTTAGCTTTGTCATAACATACATACAGAGGTTTATGTAACCTATGAATAGTGGATGTAGGTCCTTTTTTATTCTTCTGAGTGGGAAAAAACCCCCCACCCTGTATGCAAATAATCTTTATTTTTAAAGATGGGGTGTCCTGTTTGTAATGCTGAAAATTTACTGAAATGCAAGTCAGTCCCAGCTCACTGTTGGCGAAACTAAAATTAAATTATTTCTGCAATAATAGACTAAAACGAGCACCAGACTTGACTCACGATTTTCTTACGACTGCTGCGTTTAGCCGTGAGAGGTGTGAAAAATGTCATGCATATTCCTTCTTCCTCCCTGGAAGCGTTGATGGTCAGGTTGAGCTTCCTTTCCGACATCGGCATGGGAACCTCTCATTTTCACCTCTTGAAAAGAAATGCTTTTTAGGTGTGTTTCGTGTTGGTGATTTGCATGCAACAAATGTTTACTCTTTTTTTCCCTTTGTTGAAGTGAACTTTTTTTTAGTCTTCAGCCACAAAAATAAGGAGCTGTTTAGGCTCGAGAGCCAACTTCATTTCTGCTCTTAAAACTGTACGTGTGCCGTCTGCATCCCAATATAACGGCCGAAATAAGAGAGCGCGAGCCCTGTGGTTGTCCCTGGCGTAAGGCAACTCCTGCACCTGCAACAACATTTCAGACAAAAATGGAGAAGCGACACGTGTCTACGGACTCAAATGCATTTGTTAATTTAAGAAACAGCCTCTAAGCTCTTTAGCTGTTTGAAGTATTCTAGTACTTTCTGCTGGTTTACTGATCGAATTTTTAGCGCTAAACACTGCTTTCATTGCTTTCACTGGAATCCAAGCTGAGGGAGCAGCAGAACGTCCGTCTAAGTTTAGCTCAGGTTTTTTGGCTCTTCCTTCATTCCTTGGCCATGGTGAGCGGTTTTGGTTTGCCTCTTTTTTGGAAGAGGTTCAATTGAGTCATTGGGTGTTTTGCCACCACCAAGTTCCAGTCCTGAAAACACTTAAGCAAGAGCTTAATTTAGTAAATCAGGTTGGGACCGGACACTTCAGTCCCCCCACCTTCTTCCCTCCACTTTTGATTTTTATGTCTACGGCAGATAAATCTCTGGTTTAGCTCCTTTCTTCATACCTATTTAAATGACACAAATGGTTTTTCATTTCTTACTTGATGTACCCCTCCAACCTGTCTTTACCTGAGGATACAGACTTCTGGGGTCATCCTTGAAGTCCTCCTGAAGCACGTACTCTTCCATGCCGGTCAGCTTGCTACTGCTCCTCTGCTTGTAGGATCCTTCACAGCCTTCTGAAGTGCCAGCAGCTTGGTCTGTTACAGGTCGGGTGAAGTCCTTCCCGGCCGTGCCGGCTCCGTTTTTTCAGGAAGCGATCCAGGTCCTGCTGGGTTTGAAACCTTTCTCCTGCGCTGACTTCTCAGCCAAGTATTCAGACTGGGCATTTCCACCGCTCTCTCTGGTCTTGTCCAGCTTAGGAGTCTGTGTTTTCAGCTTCTACCCCAGGAGACTAAATTTTTCCTCTAGATCTTGTCTCCTGCTTTTGCCTGTACTTCTGGTATCCACACAGACCACAGCTCTAGGTCTTTCCCCAATGCTTTTTATTACCCTGTTTTTATGTTGTTTATTTTTAGACCTTTAAGCAAGGGTGAGGGCTCCTTGGATACAATAGTGCTTTATGAATAACTAATATAACACTCTGATACAATAACAATTCATTTCTTTTTGCGTATGCCCTTAGGAGTAGCCACAAAGTTTGCATTCATTTTTCTGGTCAAGTGCTTTTGATAAATAGATTAAAAACCGAAAAAGCACTTGGGATAATGCAGAAGGTTATCAAGCGACCAAAAAAAAAGTCTGTGTTCTTTCTTCATGAAAATGAGATGCTGAGTTAGGAGCAAGACCAGTGGGAACACTGAAAATTCGTTACGAGATGTTTTATAGGGGAGAGGCAATGTCAAACGATTCTGCGCAGATCTGCAACTGTTAAGACTCAGCTGGAAGCGGTGGAAGAAGAGCAGCTCTGTGTAAAGGGACCTGGGAGTCCTGGGGGACAACAGGATGCCCATGAGCCAGCAATGTGCCCTGGTGGCCAAGAAGGCCAATGGCATCCTGGGGGGCATCAAGAAGAGTGTGGCCAGCAGGTGGAGGGAGGTCATCCTCCCCCTCTGCTCTGCCCTGGGGAGGCCACATCTGGAGCACTGTGTCCAATTCTGGGCTCCCCGGGTCAAGAAGGACAGGGAACTGCTGGAGAGGGTCCAGCAAAGGCCGACAAAGATGATGAGGGGACTGGAGCATCTCTCTTATGAGGAAAGGCTGAGGGACTTGGGGCTTTTTAGTCTGGAGAAGAGAAGACTGAGGGGGGATCTTATCAATGCTTATAAATCCTTCAAGGGAGGGTGCCAGGGGGATGGGACCAGTCTTTTTCCAGTGGTGCCCAGTGACAGGACAAGAGGGAACGGGCACAAACTTGACCATAGGAAGTTCCATCTAAACCTGAGGAGGGATTTCTCTCCTGTGCGGGTGGCAGAGCACTGGCACAGGCTGCCCAGAGAGGTGGGGGAGTCTCCCTCTCTGGAGCCAAACCCGCCTGGACGCCATCCTGTGCCACTGCTGGAGGTGTCCCTGCTCTGGCAGGGGGTGGCACTGGGAGAGCTCCAGAGGTCCCTTCCAACCCTGACCAGTCTGGGATTCCATGACAAAGCCACCTCAATAAAAGCAGGGAAAAAGCAATGTAATATTTAAACTGAGGGGATGGGTGAAGAGAGCTGCACCTGCCCATTCTTTGCCTGGTAGGCAGCTTTGCCCTCCTACCTGTTCATGCCAGAGCTAACCATATGCTTAGAACTTCCCTCCTCCTCTTCTGGGCTGTTCTACGTCTAGTCTAACAAGTCCTTTTACTTTGAAAATACCACTAACGTGGGCTTTGGGGCTCTGTCCCACTCCAGTGGGTGAACTTTGTGGAAATGTTTGTTTCTGGCTTTGAGCTAAAATACCTTGACATCGCATACTGGATTCTAAAAGCCTCTTGGGGTTCTTGTTTTTTTTGGTCACTGTGAGCAACATGGGCATGCTACCTCCTCTCCGCCCCTCTTTTGATGTCTATTCATGTATGCCTCACGGCATTCCGTAGGGACAAGTCGAAGCACTGCAAGCTTCTCGGCTGAGTTACGGCTTCTTGAAATAGAGGCAGAAAGTGGCCCAGGAGTCTCCTGGAGCATTAGATATATTTCAGAGCCCTATGGCGGGAGCATGTGCGTGCGTAGGGGTTGTCTTCCTTTCCCTTGCTGGCCTCTGTTGTCGGCCATCATCTCCATCACAGAATCACAGAATGGTCAGGGTTGGAAGGGACCTCTGGAGATCATCCAGTCCAACCCCTTGAATCCGCTACCCCCAGCTCTCTTGTAATAAGAGGATGAACAAGAATAAAGGCCAGATTCAGTTTTGATGAAAAGGAGCTTAGCTGAACAAAATAACAAGCTGAACCCATTTTTGCCTCATTTTCAATTAAATCCTCTGCGAGGATGTTAGCATAAGTTAGTATTATTGCCTCTCCCACGAGAGCAGTGTAATCTAAAGGCATTAATTCTTGCTTTCGTTATCGCTTTGGTTTGCTTCCCAGTATCTCCTGATTTTACTCCAGTCTATACCAAGTGCTGGTATTAATGTTGTCTTCCTTCCTTGACCCACATTGTGCCACTTGGCCTGCTCAAACACCCGATGGCACCGTCTCTTCTACTGCCCTACCTGGGGACTTCTCACCTCGCCTGAAAAGAATTCCTTGTCTTTCTGCTCGCTTACCTTCCTCCTGCTGCCTAACCTTGAATTTCTCCTTCCTAAACATCTTTTGCGTACTTGTGGGATCTTCTCTAGTTTCAAACCACACCTGAGGGAGAAAAATCTCTTTTGAACCAGAGAGGAGAGAGTGAGAGAGGGAAATTCATGCCACAGTCATTTCTGTCACACATGCGTATGCAACCTCAATTTGTTTTGAGCGACTCTAAGCATACTCTTGTCCTCTTCAGTGATAATTTATTCGGGGATTTTTTCAGTTGATCTCAAAGGTTGTGCAAGATTATATCAGCCTGAAGAGGAGTTGTGATGAAAAGGGATGCAGGGTGGCTCTGGACTGCACTGGCTGTCTTGTTAGTGAGATGTGCACCAGTCAGTGAGTCATCCAGGAAGAGGAGTTGTTCTGGAGGATCCCCTTTGGAGTATTGATTAACTTCAGTTGGAGAAACCACTGAAATGTCTGCTGTAGGAATCTGTGCTGTGGTGCGAGGAGCACACCCTGGGAAGATGGCGTGACTGTAATGTCTTCTCACAGCTCATTTTACTAATGGGAAGAGTCTGAGATTGGCTCAGAAAAAAACACCAACATCATAGAATCCCAAACTGGCTGAGGTCGGAAGGGGCCTCCAGAGGTCATAGAATCATGGAATGGTCTGGGTTGGAAGGGACCTTGAAGACCATATAGTTCCAACCCCCCTACCATGGGCAGGGACACCTCCCACCACACCAGGTTGCTCCAAGCCCTGTCCAACCTGGCCTTGAACACCTCCAGGGATGGGGCAGCCACAGCTTCTCTGGGCAACCTGCGCCAGGGACTCACCACCCTCACAGTGAAAAATGTCTTCCTAATGTTTAATCTAAACCTGCCCTCTTCCAGTTTGAAGCCATTCCCCCTCGTCCTATCACTACTTGCCCCAGTAAAAAGTCCTTCCCTAGCTCTCCTGTAGGCCCCCTTTAGGGACTGGAAGGCTGCAATAAGGTCTCCCCGGAGCCTTTTCTTCTCCGGGCTGAACAGCCCCAACTCTTTCAGCCTCTCCTCATAGGAGAGGTGCTCCAGCCCTCGGATCATCCTTGTGGCTCTGCTCTGGCCCCACTCAAACAGGTCCATGTCCTTCTTATGTTGGGAATCATCTAGGTTGGAAGGGACCTCTGGAGATCATCTGGTCCAGAGCCGGTTGCCCAGGATCGTGCCCAGACAGCTTTTGAATATCTGTGAGGATGGACACTCCACAACCTCTCTGGGCAATCTGTGCCAGTGCTCGGTGACCCCCACGGGGAAAAAGTGTTTCCTGATGTTCAGGGGGAACCTCCTGTGCCTCTGGTCCTGTCACCGACCACCCCTGAGAAGAGCCCGGCTCTGTCATCTTTGCCCCTACTCTTCACATATTTGTGTAGATTGATGAGATCCCTCTGAGCTTTCTCTTCTTGTGGCTGAGCAGTCCCAGCTCCCTCGGCCTCTCTTCGCAGGAGAGATTCTCCAGCCTCTTCATCATCTTTGTGGCCCTTTGTTGGACTCTCTCCAACTTAATCGTTATTAAATTACTTATCCTCACGCAATCTAGGTGCCGTAAATGCGTACAGAATACCCACACAGATAGAGGGAATATCAGGAAACCTACTTTAGTGGAAAGATCGAGACTGATTTACATCCTGAACGCCGAGATGTAAACACACGAGGTAGTTGCTGTGGCACTCATGGAAATATAGAAAGACTGGGAGCGATTGCAGTAATTAAATGCTGGAAAGTCTGTCTTCAGCGATTCAAATGGGTTGTGTTCACTCTGTAGACAATGTAGAACTATTTCATCTTGCTTTAGTTGGCATTTCTTGAGGGGGAGAGATTATTCTTATGGTTTTTTTTGGTTACTGACACAATAAAAGCAGGCATAAGATGAAACAAGATGCAAAACCATGGTTTGAAATTTAAGTTCTTTTGCAGCCAATTTTTTTTTATTTGACAGAAATGGTTGTGCTCTTCTAAAATATTTGATGACGTTATGATTCGATCACAAATTACAAAGAACGAACCTAAATGGCCAACTGGGTCACGCTTAACCTTTCATCTTTGCTTCCTGTAATGCATGGTTGCTTTAGAAATTAGGTGACTCCCTTCATCATTTTGATATAGTGTGTGGGGGAAATTGCGTTGCAGTTGTATTCATCGTGAATGTCTTTCGTTGCAGTAAAGCTGTGTCTGGTATTGGGCATCACGCTGATTTTCCTGAGACGGTTGAGTTGGGACTTCTTGTGAACTTTGCTTTGCTGTCGTAGTTGGCTTCCCACAACATGGTACCATGGCAAAGTTCACACAGAAGAGAATTATTTTTATTGAATCTTTCTTGTTTTGCATGAAAAAAAGATCCCAGGCTGATAAATGTAATATAAAGTTATCCTGTAACTAAATACCGTCGTATCTACAGAGGTAGCCCTGGGGCTATGTCGTGACTCGTTCTCTTGTTGTTTTCTGTTCCAGAGTCGACAACTGGAATCGGAAACTGGAACGACTGAAGAACACAGCCTCAACAAGGAGGCTCGGAAATGGGCTACCCGCGTAGCCCGGGAGCACAAAAACATCATCCACAGCCAGCGGGTAGGTTCAGAAAACAGATTTTATTTGGTGCAGCTCCCCACCGCGTGAAAGAGGAGCTGCTGCAAGCGCTAAGGAATTATTTTTGTCCTGTTACCTCTCCGGGCAACCTGCCGTTTGCATCTTAGCGTCTCTTGGTAGGATGCACTCCAGCTGCCGGGCTAGCAGCTCCTCCGACTTCTTGGTTCGTCAATACGTTTTGTTATTCCCATGTAAATCTGAAGCGACAGCTTCTACTTTACTGCAAATAACTTACAGACCTACCTCTGTTCTACACAGCTTCCTTCTGCTCGAACTAAAGTTTCGGGGGTTCTCCTACCACCACTATATCACGTATATATTACCCATAGGAAAAAATGTCTTAGTGTGGATATTGAAAGCCTTTTCAAGACTAGGAAAATCCACAAGTAATGCGTGCTTGAGTCTCATGTGAAGACACAAAATTAAGTGTGTATTGATAAATTTATTTCTACATATGTGGCTCAACATAGAAGAACCTCAGGCTGTATTTGGACGTTCTAACTGGGGCGTCAGGTAGCTTTATTTTGGAACACAGCTGAGACTGTCTAGGAACGAGACTAAAGTCAGCCAGTAGAAATGCATCAATTGGGTCACCGCGTTCCTTAAACATCTATGGAAAGGCTCTCATGCCCTTGTTTGGCGACAGCGTTGGGACCCACGCTAAGTTCTTGTGCTAACTTCTGCCTAAAAACATCTGTTTCACGTGCTCAGTTCAAGCCTGCCTTGCACAAACTACATTAAATTCACTTAAAGAGGATGTGTCTACACTACAGGATCTGTAATATTGTATAATATTCAATGAGTTTCAGCCCAGAAAGTGGGGAACCTGCCATCTAGTTCCACTGTGGTCTTCAGAGATTTGAGCCATTCCTCAAACTACCCAGGGGGAATGCACGAAGCAAGAAGCAGAGACCAAAGTGAGCCTGGGTCACTCTATAGCAAAACCCAGAAGTTGCAGCACCGGACAGAGGGTATTAACGGAGTCCGTAACCGAAATATGATAGGAAAAACTCTCCTCAGAGGAAGGAGGGAGCATCCTGGATTCTGGTCCTAGCACCTCATGTTCCTTCTGCTCTTTCTCCAAAGACTATGTAACACAAAGTGCAGAAAAAGTCACTGAACCAGGCACAGATTTGCAGATAACTGATGGCAATTTGTGAGATCGTGGACTTGTATTTTTCATTTGGATCTATACAGTCAACACACACATACATGTAGCTAAGAAAGCTGGAGCACTGTGTCCAGTTCTGGGCTCCCCGGGTCAAGAAGGACAGGGAACTGCTGGAGAGGGTCCAGCAAAGGGCTACGAAGATGATGAGGGGACTGGAGCATCTTTCTTATGAGGAAAGGCTGAGAGTGCTGGGACTCTTTAGCCTGGAGAAGAGAAGGCTGAGGGGGGATCTCGTCAACGCTTATAAATCCTTCAAGGGAGAGTGCCGGGGGATGGGAATAATCTTTTTTCAGTGGTGCCCAGTGACAGGACAAGAGGGAACGGGCACAAACTTGAACATAGGAAGTTCCATCTCAACCTGAGGAGGAACTTCTTTGCTGTGAGGGTGGCAGAGCACTGGCACAGGCTGCCCAGAGAGGTGGGGGAGTCTTCCCCTCTGGAGCCATTCCAAACCCGCCTGGACGCCGTCCTGTGCCACTGCTGTAGGTGCCCCTGCTCTGGCAGGGGGTGGGACTGGGTGAGCTCCAGAGGTCCCTTCCAGCCCTGACCAGTCTGGGATTCTGAGAAGCACCAGCATGTTTTCTGTGATTTAGCAAATTCTCCTCTGGACACAACGTTCCTGTATCATTAGCAACTTCTCTCTCCATGTTTAAGATGCTCTCTTCCATCCTGACATGAATATGAAGCAATATACCCATTTTAAATATGTAAATATCAACATATAGATGAGTTAATTCGTACCACAATACCGTGTTTCCGTGAAGATGTTGAAACATTCCCCCAAGTGAAATTTCCATGTGAAATACCGTGCTTTTGCTTTGGTCATCATCTGTTTTCCTGGAATGGGCTATTGTCGGTCAACCCAACATCTAATCAAACAATAATTTCCCTGAATTGTTATAAATATTTATCACGTAAATGGCTTGCTAGGATTTATTACAGCTGTGGTGTGTTTTCTTATTTCTGACAGACACTTGAAGAGCTAGAATGCCACGGGCCGGTGATGTCTGAGCAAACCCGAGCAGAACTGGAGCAGAAAATAGATGAAGCCAGAGAAAGTATTCGCAAGGCTGAGGTAAGAAGGAAATTATTTTGGCATGTTCAGCTGCGTACCACGGAAGGATTTATTTTACAGCTATTTAATTTTGTTTGTGGAAATGTAAGCTTTTAGCATCAAAAATCAGGGAATTTTAGGATGTCGTTTTTTTCCTTGATTTCGTACTTCTCAAATCACTGAATCAACTTAATGAAAGACTCGAGATCAGGAGAATAATATTAAAAACCACTCCTGGTGAAGAGTGATTAGACTTGCTGCATTTTCCGCTATTGTGCAAAGGTCAAGAATCTCTATATTTAGGGGCTTTGTCTTAAATAGAGAAAAAAAATTCTCAAGTTTACTCATTTCCTTCCGCTTGAAGGAATTAATACCAGAAAGTGGTGATAATATCTCTATCTTCGCGCTTTTTGGCTTCTAGAAGGAACTGCCACATGCTGATGTGCCGCCTTCTGTTCTGGTATTTTTTGATATACATATTAATTTGTAATATCGATGGGAAAACATTTGAAATAATCTCTGTATATCCTTCTACTTTGAGGTACTTTTGAAAAGGTTACAAAGGTTTATGAGACCTGTTCTGGGTTAAGAAAGACTCGGGAAAAGATAAACTACCTTTGTACTCGACTGTCGGTGTCGGGTTGGTAAAAGTTAACTGTTTTCGTGGCCAGTGAGTCAGAAAACCTATTGCAAGCAACAGGAACTGATCTATTGGTTTTCGGCTGACTGGGTTGCTTAATTAAAACTGTAGAGCAAACATAATTGTTTCAGTTAAGTGCTTCTCATACCGCTAGATATTCAGAGTACCTGCTGTAATTAGGAATGTGATTTACAGTTCAAGAGGTTAGAAAATAGAGAGTAAAAATATTCCTCCTCCTGGTGCGATAAACGTTGGGCTCTCTTTTTAAAACAAATCCAGAATATGCTCTCTTAACAGCAAATGTTTTAAAATGCAATAGCCTTTTATTTTGAGTAAACTATTTCTAACAGACCGTACTCCGAAGCACTTCAGTGTATATATAGTTAATGATTAAATATGCAAGGACAGAGAGCATGAGAATGGGAGAGAAAAGCAGCAGCAGAAAGAAACAAAATCAGGATAAGAAGTTGCAGAGGAGACGGTTCTTGCGTGAAAATAGTATAAAAGGTACAAATGAAATCAGCCTGGAACTGTTGCAACCCTTAAGAACGTGTAACGAACAGAACCCAATAAATCAGTGGAAACTGAGCAAAGAGATAATGTGTTTCCTTGGGGGAGGGGGAGGAGAGAAAAACTGACATGAGAATTTTTTTATTTGTTAAATTCTGCAAAGTTAGAACTTTGCAAGCGTGTGCTGCAGTAGTAATGGCTAAGAAGGGTCTCTGCAATAGAAATCAGGCCGTGGTCCTCTAAGAACGATACAGAGCGCGCGAAGGCAGGGATGACACACCGGCTGTTGTCTGGGCGGAGACAGCAAAGAAGAAATTTAAGAGCACACGAGGACTTTTGCCCAGCAGAAGGTTGGCTTTTCTGAGAGAATTAGCTAAAAGAGCTGCAGACAAAATTGCAAGTTGCCTTGGCCGCAGCCACAGTATATAACTGAGGGTAGAAGGAAGATGCCAAGAAGTGGAAGGTTTGCATATAAACTAAAGAGACGTGAGATCAGAAATAAACCCCGGAGTGTGCTGCAGGAAGCAGCGGTCTTTTCCAAAAGCGGAGGGAGGGATAGAGCTCCATTGGGAAACGCACTGGGCAAGAAGCGCTTGGCCGGGGAGGTGATTGATAAAAGTAATGAACGGGGGAAAATACAGCGTGCTGTTCTCTGATCTAATGAGCAGCAAATGCAGAGTCATATATGCACATCCTTATAAACACCAAACAGTACTCCCAAGAGGCGAAGAGCAGGAATATTTTTCTCCGAGATGTGTTTTACAATATTTGGTAGAAAGCCTTTTATATAGACAAATAATATATTTCCATGGTTTTCCAGTGTCGTAGTTAAAATGTCCCTTAGCTTTCTAATATTTAACACGCATTCTGTTTTACAATAGAAGATGGTGAAAATGCCAAATACTTGGGTCTCAGAAGACTCAGTGGTTGGTTGATTTTCACTCATTTTCTTCCTTTTTTTTTGATACACGTTTTCTATTGTGGCTTTCAAGGACATTGAGTTGCTTCTGAATTTTTGAACGGCGGGTGTGTACACCGCTTTGTGTTTTATATATTACCACGTAAGTTCTTTATAGTATCGGTTATTTTTTTTTTAAGGGAAGCTAGTAAGTTACTTCAGTAAGCTTTTTTTACTTTTCCTTAGGGATGGCCTTTCCTTTTAGCTTCACCCCTTATTAGTCCCCGCTCCTCTAAGTGGCACTATTAAGTAATTTCAGGACCGTTAATTAGACAAGGGATTTTTGCACACGTACGATCCGTGGAAGAATAACCTGTGGAAGCTTTGAGTAAAAATGTTTTCTTTTGTAATGCAATTTTAATTCTTTGGAGTATGTGAAAACCAAACATTTGCAGCATTCCTGCGTATTTAAGTGCAGCTGATTAAGTTGGAATTACTGATGGTTGCTTAGGGGAACGATGTTTGTGCAGAAAGTTACAGTCACGTATTTAGGCTGTAGGGAACCATGGAACTGCCCTTTCCCTGTCCCACTGCGCTGCCTTTGGGTCAAGGAGCTGTGGCTGGCAAGTAAAAAGCAAAGCAAAGAGACCCCTGAATTAGCTCCGTGCTTCAAAGAGGTCCTTCTCCGGATAGCAAGTGGGGGAAGAAGGGCATCCGGAGAGTTGGCAGGAGTTAAGGGTCAGTTATTGGAAGGGCCGGGGTTGGGAAGGAGAAAGATTTTTCAGCACCTCCACGTTATTCAGAAAAAGGGGATTTGGAAAGTGGAAAAAGAAAGGTTACACAGGTTTTGTAAGTCTGTTTGATGACTGTAATTTATAAAGTAAAACAGAAAAAGTCCCTAAAACACGCAAAGAACTGTTTATTGGATTTACACCTGCGGCTGTTACCGAAGGCGTGGTATTTTATGGTTGCGACACCATACGTGGTTGCACCCTGTGTGAACGGCCCAAAGTAATTTGCCCTTTGACACTGGTTAGTTCATTGTCACCTCACCACATTAAGTCTTACCGTCTGCAAAACTTTGTGGATCCTGCTGTGATTGTAACTGGAAAGTAGTATGTTCTGGTGCTGTGTCTGGAAGTGTTTGATAAGAGATTATATTTATTTTTTTTAAAAAAAAAAACACAACCTGTTTTATTGGGACGGTATCAACGCGCTTTGTTTGTGGCTGTAACCAGTGTTGGTTAATGGACTGGTGTTTGTTGCCATGATGGTCAACTCTCAGACGCAGAAAGCTCCCGTTTATTCTAAGCACCTGGAGGACAGCACATCTAGAAGATGACAAGGCTTGCAGGGTATGAATTCCGTAACCTTGAGATAATTTCCTCAAGTCAATGGTTGTATCAACCTGCAATACCTACAGAGCAGCGTGTGGAGGAGTCTCTGAATGACCCCGTGTGGGCACTGCCCGCACTCTGGAGACATGGACGTTGTGCTCAACGGTGCTGGAGCGAGTGCAGAGGAGGGCAACGAAGCTGGTGAAGGGCCTAGTAAACAAATCATATGAAGAGCAGTTGAAGGAGCTGGGACTGTTTAGTTTGAGGAAGAGGAGGCTGAGGGGAGACCTCATCACTCTCTACAACTATTTGAAAGGACAATGTAGAGAGGTTGGTGTTGGTCTCTTCTCACAGGTAATTAATGACAGAACAAGAGGGAATGGCTTCAAGCTCCAACAGGGTAGATTTAGACTGAACATTCAGAAAGAATTTTTCCCAGAAAGAGTGGTCGGGCATTGGAATAGGCTGCCCAGGGAGGTGGTTGAGTCACCATCCCTGGAGGTGTTTAAGAGCCGTTTAGATGTGGTGTTGGGGGATATGGTGTAGGGGAGAACTTTGCAGAGTAGGGTAGACGGTTGGACTCGATGATCCCAAGGGTCTCTTCCAACCTAGACAATTCTATGATTCTATGATTTGTAGGTGACATGTGTACGTGCACACACTGTCTCTCCTCCTGCGGTGTGTTAGATAGTACGTGCTGTCATTCCTCATCCCGGAGACGTTCTCCCTTCTTCCTTTTGGTTTTTTTTTTTTGTGGTTTTCTCTTGAAACGCATTTTCTTTTTAATTCCTTTCTGGAGTAGCGTGCCTGCTGTTCCTTCCCATTTTGACTTCTTGACCTGCTCGGAGGTGCTTTTTCCTCAGCAAATCTACCCTCTTCCTCTTCTTTCTTCGTCATTTCTGAAAGGGAAGATAACTTCACGAGCACAGTAGGATTAAATTTTGCCTTTCTTCTGGCAAAGCTATTTTGGTCACCGCTAGACGCTGCCACTTGCGTGTTTCTCCCCGGGGGATTTTACATTCTTGACACGTTTTTCCGGTGCCAGCCTGCTGAACTGTCGGAACACAAAGCGATCTCTACATGCCGTCTAATACAACATGAGCTGAGTCAGAACCTTTTAGAGACTATATATATTGGTACTGGGGTTTCTCCAGGGTATATTGGGGATAGGTGTATTCATCTCATTGCCCTCTTCCTCCGAGACCCTGAATCCTTTGAAATCCAACAGCTGAGATGAACTGAGGACCTCTACCGTACATGTAATTAATGTATATTCTGACCAGCACGATGGGTGCGAAAACAGGTGCAATTTGAAGGTACAGCAAAGAAATATAGTAAAAGTGGGCGTACAACCAATCATAGAATCATAGAATCATAGAATGGTTTAGGTTGGAAAGGACCTTGAAGATCATCGAGTTCCAACCCCCCTGCCATAGGCAGGGACACCTCCCACTAGACCAGGTTGCCCAAGGCCACGTCCAGCCTGGCCTTGAACACCTCCAGGGATGGGGCCTCAACAACCTCTCTGGGCAACCTGTGCCAGTGCCTCACCACCCTCAAAGTGAAAAACTTCTTCCTAATGTTCAATCTAAACCTGCCCTCTTCCAGTTTGAAGCCATTCCCCCTTGTCCTGTCACTACATGCCCTAGTAAAAAGTCCTTCCCCAGCTCTCCTGTAGGCCCCCTTTAGGTACTGAAAGGCCGCAATAAGATCTCCCCGGAGCCTTCTCTTCTCCAGGCTGAACAGCCCCAATTCCTTCAGCCTCTCCTCATAGGAGACCAACCAACCAAGACCTACTGAAGAAATCTATGGTTTTGTCTTCTGCAAGATGAACACCAAATCTTAGATTGGCACATTCACAGCTCAGTGGGTTATTTTGGATCTTTTTCTCCTGGGGATAGGAGGTATTTTTCCTCGTGATGTTTCAGGGAGCGGACTCCGTGATTAAAGTTTGGGGAAAAGACGGCTTACACCAGAGTGCTCCCGTAGAATTGATACACGGCAGATGACAGACAATGACTGTAATTGATAATCAGAACCCGTATTTTCTTCTTAAAAATGGGAACTTTCTGTCTTGTTAAAGGGTTTTTTGTTTGTTTTGCTCGCTTGTTCTTAAAGGAAATGTTAGACTATGTCTGATAATACCTCTGGCGCTGGCAGAGCACTAAAATTGACGGTGGTTAATGCTACACCGTGGAGTTGAGATCCAGAGGAACTCCATCCTTGTCAAAACAGCATTTAACCGCTGCTGCGTCAGGGCTGGATTTCGATAAAGGCGAACGCTGCGAGCAGACGGTGCTTGTCTAAATTGAAGGTGGCACAATTCAAGCATCATTTGTAAAGGAGGTCAACGCCTTTAAAATTCAGTAATTTGAGAAAATAAACTGTTCTTGTAGCTCCTTTGTACTTACTCAACCAACTCCGGTAACTGAACGAGAAGAATTCTGTATTTTAAGCTTTCATTTTTGTGACAGCAGTAAGGAAGGCTGCTGGGCATTTTACAGCTGTTAGTTCAGGCAGTTGGATGGATCTGATTTGCCTTAAAATAGCTTTGCATTTCTCCACTGCCTCTATCTCTTTCTCTTTAAACTCTCAGAAACGAAAATTTACTGACTCCACCGATCCGTGTTGCAGAAATAAGGGAAAAGAAAAGTTGCAGCTCTTTCCTTGGTTTCTGTAATCCTTCTTTCAGCAGCATCCTGGACCCTGGGGCTGAGTTACTGGAATTCCTCTTCCTCTCATCTTATTTTGTCTCTATTAAACTAAAGACTCCGATACTTTGATAGCCTGGTGTGACTCTCACCAAGCGGTATAGTTGGTCCCAGGACTGACATCATTTTTTCTCAATGATGATGGGAGATTTCCCATTTGTGCTCAGGTCTATGCTCAAGGTCTTGGGGCCTCCACGGCGATTAATCCTATTTCCACTTAATTATAAGGGGATGCATTTTGTCTCATCATTAGGATATCTACAACTCTCCAGAGAGTATTTGTACCAGATAAGATTTGATTAAGACTCATTATGGCGCTGTTTACTTCATTTGATTAGTTCAGAAGCTTAGGTCCATCTTTAATTGTAAATGGAGGGCTGTTTTCTCCTTCCCCTTATATTTGGCTATGAATATTTATGACTGTGCTGTGATAACAGTTGTGTTCGCTGGCTGAGCTCCTGTTCTATCTTAGGATCTAATCTATTAATCGTATGCTGCATGTGGTCCTACTGCATCTCAAGTAGACGTAGCTACGTTTCAGCTGGTTGTTATTTGTGTGTTCTTGCAGTTGAACCATCCAGCTGCAAGAGTGGTGGTGTTCTCTGCTCATAAGAAATGTGAGAAAAGCTTAATTCCTTATGCTTCACTAAAATAAATGAAATAGAATAAGGCTACCCATCTACCCCCCCCCCCCAAAAAAAAATAGTTGAATTTGTAAAATGTCACTTGCTATGGCTTTGCTCAGGGAACATATGCTTGGGAGAGCTGTGCTTCATAAACAGATTGCCTTCTCGGTGGGAGATCTGTAGGAGCTGGTTGTCTTTCCAGCCAGGCAGATTGAGAACTAGCCTGGAAAAATGCCACCAACATCCACAGATCAGGAATTTTGAACTCTTTTGGTGAAAAGCAGTTCAGTGAGGACTTCTGCAGAGATGAGAATGTCATTGGTGAGAAGAACATCATGGAACCATAGAATGGTTTAGATTGGAAGGGACATTGAAGATCATCGACTTCCAACCCCCCTGCCCTGGGCAGGGACACCTCCCACCAGCCCAGGTTGCTCCAAGCCCCGTCCAACCTGGCCTTCAACACCTCCAGGGATGGGGCAGCCACAGCTTCTCGGGGCAACCTGCGCCAGGGGCTCACCGCCCTCAAAGTGTAAAATTTCTTCCTAATATCTCATCTAAATGTCCCCTCTTCCAGTTTGAAGCCATTCCCCCTCGTCCTATCACTCCGTGCCCTTGGAAAAAGTCCCTCCCCAGCTTTCTTGTAGGCCCCCTTCAGATACTGGAAGGCTGCAATAAGGTCTCCCCGGAGCCTTCTCTTCTCCAGGCTGAATGATCCCAGTTCTAACTCAACTCATCAGTTCCCTGAAGCTGTATCATGGTATTAGGAAGACGTACAAGCCTCAGCACTTTATCAGCTGTAGCCGAACATTTACTCATTCTGACAGCAGCGTTGCAAAAATTACACTACCATATTTGAGATTTTTTCTCCTGAATTGATACTTTCTGATAATTATTTTTCAGGGACTTGCTGTAAGTGAGAAATTTGGAGAGCGTGCAGTACGCGCAGATCCTGCTTAAATATTTCACAGGGTCTGTCTTTGACAAACCTGCCTGGTTTGGTCCAAGCCATGAGAAAGGGAGTCTTTCGAAGACTGGGGTATATGTATTCATGATAATAGTAAAGGATGTTTTTTCATTAGTGGACGTTTAACAGAGGACGGTATTTTGTGGGGTGAAGGGGCAGGGAAAAACACAGAGGTGTTTTGAAGTTAATGATGAAATACGGCGGTAAAGATTCCTGGATGGGTGTAGTCAACTGAAGCTCTCGATATCCTTTATAGATCCCTATATCCTGTAAAGCCTAGGTATCCTTATATATGGATACGAATGGGTAAGTCATTCTGAAAACATCCTATAAATAATAATCATCATGACTTTAAATCTTGCTGAGATGAAGAATAATTCCTTTAGGACTTCAGGTGGTAGACTGTCTCTCAGATCTTTTTGGTAAAGGGATTGGGGATTAGTCTGGGTTAGGGGAATATTGATGTTGCGTGTTTTGTAGATTTTCTTTTTGTCTTTTTTTTTTATTATTATTATTCAGTTCTTTTGGAAGGTGGATCACACTGAAAATGTGAAGAAAAAAACTTTTAGGAATGTTTCTTCCTAAACTTTTTACTTTGAGGATTGTAAGGCACTGGCACAGGTTGCCCAGGGAGGTTGTTGAGGCCCCATCCCTGGAGGTGTTCAAGGCCAGGCTGGACGTGGCCTTGGGCAACCTGGTGTGGTGGGAGGTGTCCCTGCCTATGGCAGGGGGGTTGGAACTGGATGATCCTCAAGGTCCTTTCCAACCTAAACCATTCTATGATGATTCTATGAAAAACTAACTCAGTTCCTTAAACCTGTGGTTTGAACGTGGTGTCATTTTGTAGAGTCGTTCAGGTTAGGGGCTTTGGGGGTGTCTCTTGTTCAGCCTCTGCTTAAATCTTACTGAATCTGTAGACTATGAAGATAGTCTTTTCATAGGCTATTTCACAGAATCACAGAGAGTCACAGAATGGTCAGGGTTGGAAAGGACCTCTGGAGCTCACCCAGTGCCACCCCCTGCCAGAGCAGGGGCACCTACAGCAGTTGCACAGGACAGCATCCAGGCGGGTTTGGAATGTCTCCAGAGTGGGAGACTCCCCCACCTCTCTGGGCAGCCTGTGCCAGTGCTCTGCCACCCGCACA
>VUYV01000466.1:300371-311671 GCA_008711295.1 Anarhynchus alexandrinus
ATCACCTTTGTAGCCCTTTGGTGGACCCTCTCCAGCAGTTCCCTGTCCTTCTTGACCCGGGGAGCCCAGAACTGGACACAGTGCTCCAGATGTGGCCTCCCCAGGGCAGAGCAGAGGGGGAGGATGACCTCCCTGGACCTGCTGGCCACACTCTTCTTGATGCCCCCCAGGATGCCATTGGCCTTCTTGGCCACCAGGGCACATTGCTGCCTCATGGGCATCCTGTTGTCCCCCAGGACTCCCAGGTCCCTTTCCACAGAGCTGCTCTCCAGGAGGTCAGCCCCCAACCTCTACTGGTGCATGGGGTTATTCCTCCCCAGGTGCAGTACCCTACACTTGCCCTTGTTGAACTTCATTAGGTTTTTGGCTATGAAATGGCAACATCTTTCAGTATATTAAGAACCAGTATTCTTTACCAGGACTGCAGAGAAATGTTTTAAGAAAGGTTTGCATACATACATTTCATATACATTCAATTTTCTACTAAGAGAATTTGGGTCATTTCCATTCAGTCCCATTACCTGTAGCCTGGGAACAGCTTCTTAAACCCTACAAAATGCTTCGCAACTGCTCTCATCTACTCTCCATCTCCTTCCCCACCGACTGCTTTCTCTATTTAGGAATCTCTGATGTTTTTACGTGCTTGAGCTTGGGGAAAAATCCGCCTGCCATGGGGCTGGAGCGACGCAGGTGGGCTCTTCTTCATTAATAGCTTCACCTCTGTTTTCTTAACCTTGGCGTTCACTCTTGAGACACGTTATCTGTGTCAGTGTTTCATACCTGTTTGCTTCACCCGAACGCTCTCGTTTGATTTAACTCCACGCAGAATATTTAGCATATAAATTAACTAACTCTGCTGTAAGATCGGCAGAAACTCCCCGCCCATCCTCCCACTCGAACAAAACCCACACTCGGTGTTGTGTTGAAAAATGTCATTTATTAGCTAGTTCCCTACCTGGTGCAGAAAAAAGTGTTGGGTTTGGGGGTTTTTTTGTGGTCCCGACCAGGTGGATTCACCGGGGCTGATGGTTCCAGGTTGGTGCGGGACTCGCTGCGGTCGCTCTCTTGCAAGCGGTGGCTGAGCTTCGCCTGGAGCCAGGTAGCAAATGATTGTTTTTTGGCTGCAGGGAAGGCAAAGGAAACTCAGGCTGGAGCAGAAAGAATATCTTCCTTACTTGGTTTTTATAAATCTCCGGCATCGTGCGGTCTTGATTTACAGCACTGCAGGTGAACCCTGTACAGCCGGAATTCCTGAGACGCCCCTTTCAAGGCTGTGGTGCCTCAGGGATGAAATTTTTAGGTGAGTCGTTCTGGATAGGAATATTTATTTTATTATTATTTTTTTTGATCGGGGTGGTTTTGGCATAGCTGTCTTTCCACCCCAAGCGTCAACAAGGCGGTGAAAGTTGAACTTGGTGGATTATTTGCTCGTGCACTCCTGCTTTAATAGCACTGGACTGCGATTTCAAACCGATTTGCAGAAGGTGGCGTACGTTGGGTTTCGAGAAATTTGTGGCGTTCCAATCCCTGTTTTTACTGTACTCATAGTTAATTCCGCCTATCACTCTGCAAATAGTGCTGGTGGCCCAAAGTTTAAACGATACATTATTTTTCATTAAGAGAATTATTTCATTTTTATGCCTTTTTTCATTAAAAAGGCCTAGAGTTTAAACAGAAATATTTCTAAATGAGGAAAAAAAGAAAGATAACATCTTTCCAGAATGTTTAGCCAAAATCTTTCCATGTCGCTTTCTTCTTAACTAAAACAATTTGCCAAATGAGACTGTCCAACCCGCTTAATGATTTTGTTCCTGCCACTAGAAAAATATTGCAGTGGAATAAAATACTTCTCACAAAAGATCATTTAGGTCTACTTGTAATCCTGATTTAATCTGCTTTTAACGTCTGAACGTGCTCATAAGTATAACCTTTGTCTAAAATAAATAATTTTGAATTCTTTAAGAAAAAAATATGGGCTTGGCGGGGGGGGGTTCAGGAGGCAGAGGGAATGCAGAGTGCTCTCCCATGGGCAGGAGTCGCGGTCGTCTTCTGTGCCCTGAAAAATGGTGGAAAAATAAAGCAACTCTGCTTTCAAGAAACTCCATTCAAAATTGGTCTAACAGTCATAAACCAAAATATTGAAAGGGCCACGTTAGATCAGCTTTGCTGGATTTCTGTGTTTGCTTTTTACCCCGACACTTGGAGAAACGGTTTGAAAAGCCTTGTAACCGAGGGGTTTGTGGCATGTAAATGAACGTTTGGTTTCTTTTCTTTCTGGGAACTGAGAACAGCTATATATAATGTATTCTTGCTGCTTTTAATTTCCATGACTTCCAAGGCAGTAGTTTATCTTCATCTTGTGCAAGCTGTAGGTCTAAAGCCTTCGCTTAATTAAGACTGGAACAGTAAATAAACAAAACTATGCCTTCTTCCATGTAGAGCAACGATAGGTATGTGAGAAATAGATAACAATATTTATATTTTTTAAAACTTTGGAGTTTTTTCCTTTCATCTTCTTCTAACCTACCATCAGCTAAGGCAAAAGAACAGCTCAGAGAAGCAGGAACCACCCAGAACACTGTTTGTAAACTTTGTGGGTGGCTGACGGTTTTTAAATCGGGGTAGAGATATCCCAGTCCTTAGCTATTAACTAGTAATTGGCAAATAGTAACTGTAAATAGCAATTTCGCTATTAAATAGGAAAATATTTGTCCTACAGTGAGACTTAATAACAATGAAATTTGGATAGCACCCAGATCTTGGATTCCAGCGTTCCTGTGCTTTCGAAACTCAGCTGCCTTCCTGGAGGTACTCAGTATTGCCGGGAATAGAAGTGGTCACTCCACTGAAAATATTTTCAAATCTATGAGCTTTCGTCGGTGGAGGTCACTCAGTTGGGATGTACGGTGTGTGTGTCCGCTAGAGTTCCTTATGTTGAGAGGGGAAAAATCAATGATTAAAGTCTTGTTTAGTTTTTAATTTGAAATGTAGGATTTTTTGAGGGAACGAGGCTTTGAGAGCTAGCGGATCGTTTCTTAAGGATTTTGTAGTCTTGTGTGGTTTTGCAGCGTAATGCCAATCCGTGATTTGTCGCAAAGCACACCGCGTCTCTTCCTTTTTCAACGCATCCCTTCCTGGCTACCTCCCCACATCAGAAATGGCGAGAGAAGACCGGGCAGGCTGAAGTTGCGTCCTTTGTGCAAGGTGGGGTCCTCTGCGGTGGAGTCAAACCTCACCGTCCAAAGAGCCTCCTTTGTGCCCGGGTACAGCAATAAAAGCAACACACAGAACTTCTTGCATGACTTGATGCTGGTGGAAACACCAGTACTTCCTCCGGGTGATCCCTTGTTTCCCTCTTAACATTTTATTCCGGCGTAATGAAAGCATCAAACCTCAGCTAATCATAGAATCATAGAATGGTTTAGGTTGGAAAGGACCTTGAAGACCATCGAGTTCCAACCCCCCTGCCATGGGCAGGGACACCTCCCACCAGACCAGGCTGCCCAAGGCCACGTCCAGCCTGGCCTTGAACACCTCCAGGGATGGGGCCTCAACAACCTCTCTGGGCAACCTGTGCCAGTGCCTCACCACCCTCAAAGTGAAAAACTTCTTCCTAATGTTCAATCTAAACCTGCCCTCTTCCAGTTTGAAGCCATTCCCCCTCGTCCTATCACTCCATGCCCCAGTAAAAAGTCCTTCCCCAGCTCTCCTGTAGGCCCCCTTTAGGGACTGGAAGGCCGCAATAAGGTCTCCCCAGAGCCTTCACTTCTCCAGGCTGAACAGCCCCAACTCTTTCAGCCAACTCTTTTTTAATTTAGACATAGTGATGTTTTAATGTATTTCTAAATGTAGCTGCTCTTGTGTGAGCAGCAGAATAAAGTTATACTACTGTCTAGTATTTTATTTTTCGTAGAGGTAGGAAGCTGTTAGCCCTGGTCTACCAGTATAATTATTTTGGTAAAAATATATACGTACGCCTGTAAAGAACATTATACATCTTTCAAGTGCAGGCCTGACCTAATACTTTAAGTACTTTAATGGCTTGTCTGCAATGGAATGAAACTCAAAACATTTGTGGTTTGGAACAAACATTTGTTGAATATTAAGACTACTATGAGTAAATAGAGTGGGGTAACTGGCTTGGATTTGCCGGGTACCTTGAATTAAAACCTCTTGTCTGACCCTTAGCAAGCACAGTCAAGGATCTTGGAGCAGCTTGTTTATTTTAGCTAACAAGTCTGTACAAACAACACGGTTTACAGCAGACCGAGTACTAATATGAACTACGAATGTTTGTAGCAGGCCGAGACTAATGTTTATTGCTGTTGCGTAACTCAAGCTAATTGGAAATTGCATAACGAGGTAAAACAGCAAAACAACGAGGCTGAGCATTTCCTAGGCAACTTTTGTTGGAGGCATTTGGAAGGTCCTCAGAATATAATGTCAGAATGTAAAGACACGTTAGGGGATAGCTACTTTACTCCACAAGTATATGTATAAGTGGAGGCACTTCAGCTCAGTAACGTGATAAAATGAGGAATTTTAACGAAGCTAAAGCAAATTGCATTGACCTGCATTTTGGAGAAACTGGCTGCTCATGGCTTGGATGGGTGTACTCTTTGCTGGGTAAAAAAACTGGCTGGTGGCCGTGCCCAGAGAGTGGTGGTGAATGGAGTTCAATCCAGTTGGCAGCCGGTCACGAGTGGTGTTCCCCAGGGCTGAGCGCTGGGGCCGGTTCTCTTTAATATCTTTATCAACAACCTGGACGAGGGGATCAAATGCACCCTCAGTAAGTTCACAGATGACACCAAGTTGGGTGGGAGTGTGGATCTGCTTGAGGGTAGGATGGCTCTGCAGAGAGATCTGGCCAGGCTGGATCGATGGGCCGAGGCCAATTGTGTGAGGGTCGCCAAGGCCAAGTGCCAGGTCCTGCGCTTGGGTTTCACCAACCCCATGGACACTACAGGCCTGGGGCAGATTGGATGGAAAGCTGCCTGGCGGAGAAGGACGTGGGGGTGTTGGTCAAAAGCTGGCAGAATATGAGCCAGCAGTGTGCCCAGGTGGCCACGAAGGCCAACAGCCTCCTGGCCTGTATCAGGAATAGTGTGGCCAGCAGGACTGGGGCAGTGTTCCTCCCCCTGTACTCGGCACTGGTGGGGCCCCACCTCGAGTGCTGTGTTCAGTTTTGGGCCCCTCATGACAAGAAAGACATTGAGGTGTTGGAGTGTGTCCAGAGAAGGGCAATGGAGCTGGTGAGGGGTCTGGAGGACAAGTCTGGTGAGGAGCGTCTGAGGGCACTGCGGGTGTTCAGCCTGGAGAAAAGGAGGCTGAGGTGAGACCTTCTTGCTCTCTACAGCTCCCTGAAAGGAGGGTGTAGCGAGGGGGGATCGGTCTCTTCTCCCAAGGAACAGGTGACAGGACAAGAGAGAATGGCCTCAAGTTCCACCAGGGGAAATGGTTGTCAAGCGTTGGAACAGGCTGCCCAGGGCAGTGGTGGAGTCGCCACCCCTGAAGGTATTTAAAAGATGGGTAGACGTGGTGCTGAGGGACCTGGTTTGGTGGTCGTTTTGGCAGTGTTGGGTTGATGGTTGGACTTGATGATCTTAAAGGTCCCTTCCAACCCAGACGAGTCTATGATTAAGTCACAATTTCAAAAAAAAGCCAAGCAAAGGAGGATGTGTCCACTGAAGCTGCTGACCCCCCCGTGCCCTGCCACAGCAGTGGGTGCTGTAGAGCCACTCGTCTCCCCTTCTTTCAGAGCAGATGTGGTTAGAATGTGCTTTTGTCTAAAATCTCAAATACTTCTTAACAGGAGAGAGGTGTGTTCACGTCCAGAAATGGCATTACTGCATTCAGCTTTTTTGGTGCAGCCTTTCTGTGTTAACTTCTTTGGTTTAAAAGTGAGTCCTTTGTTTAGCTTGATACAGCCAGAAATCCGCTTCTCAATTTCATAAGTGCTCCTAAACCAAATCCTAACCAAATGTTTAATGATTAGTTAAAATTGTGATTGTTTCCATGTTCTTACAGCTTTAAAATATACAAACTAATGTAAGTGCGGGCAAAAGTAAAAGAACGAAGTGAGAGGTATTGCCTTTCTAAGACTGATAAAGGGATAAAATGCCTATTCCATTCTGGAACTCAAATAACACTTCTGAGTTCAGACCTTCTCACAGGTATTGCTTTTGTAAATATTTACACGTTTCGGGTTGGGGTTTGGGCCATGCTAACCTCCAAGGTTTCCAGAAGATGCTTTGTGCCACAATTGAATTGAAAGGATCTGCCTCTCAAACGTAAACGTTGGTGTGTGGATCGATCTTTGGCCTTTTTATTCTTTTTAAATCAGTGTTTTCTGAATCTTGACTGAAGTAATGCGGTGCATATTAATATATTTTACTTTTTTCCTCATTTTCTCGGCTATATGAACGGTATTTACAGTACATGTTAATCATTCACCTGAAGACCGCTTGCACGGAGAAGTGGAAACTCCACTTGGCTGAGTGGCTTTGGCTTTTCCCGTGGGAAATACTTCCCAAGCTTGTCCGATCCCTCGGTCTCCATAACTAATTACATGGGAGAACCTGTGCATGCGGCTGTATCCATATGAAGATATTATGTATCCGTATGTCACATAATAAATTTTAATCTAATGGCTTACCTACTTTCTAAAAAAATCACATTTCATAGAATCATAGAATCATAGAATGGTTTAGGTTGGAAAGGACCTTGAAGATCATCGAGTTCCAACCCCCTGCCATAGGCAGGGACACCTCCCACCAGACTAGGTTGCCCAAGGCCACGTCCAGCCTGGCCTTGAACACCTCCAGGGATGGGGCCTCAACAACCTCTCTGGGCAACCTGTTCCAGTGCCTCACCACCCTCACAGTGAAAAACTTCTTCCTAATGTTCAATCTAAACCTGCCCTCTTCCAGTTTGAAGCCATTCCCCCTTGTCCTGTCACTACATGCCCTAGTAAAAAGTCCTTCCCCAGCTCTCCTGTAGGCCCCCTTTAGGTACTGAAAGGCCGCATTTCTTCTAAATGGAATTAAAAATAGTATCTCTAAAAAGTCGTTTGAAACAGGTTTAAAGTCACCTTCGCAAATAGTTTGAAAATGAAAATGGATCCAGGTTTGGGGGTTCAGTTATGAAAGTTATAGTAGTTTATTTTCTGACTTAGCATCTTCATAGAAAGATAATAGTGAAGTGCAGCAGCATGTCAAAAAACACAAAAAAATACCGGTATCATTTTGGCACACAAAATTTTGTATATAGTAAGGATATTTGTAAGAGAGAGAAAAATCTGTGTAGCACCAATTGGCATTTAAATTCACCGTATGTTAGTTCTTATGTAGTCTACTGTGCTTCAACCACTACAGAAAAGGCAATTTCCCTCTAATTTTTGCTTAGACCCATCTATTTTTGCTGGTTTTCCTTGGTTTCCCAGTGCTGCTGCTAACTTGGTATGTCGATCCGGGCCGTGATGCTGAAATAAGGCACTTCTGATCCCCGTGGAAGGGCGAGAAAGGAGACGAAACTTTGCTCATGGCACAGTAACTTGCTACGAAAGAAAATACTGTGAAAGGAAATGTGGGGAAAAACTCCAGGGCGGTTCCGTGGGTTTCTGGTGTTGGCTCCATCAGTGACTCACTGGAGGATCTTTGGTAAATTATGTGATTTTTGTTCCTGTGATGAGCCAGTGCAACAGGATGGTGATGATAGGGCTGGACTGGACATAAATATCCTCGATTTTATTCCTAGGTTTAACCCCCCAGCGATGCAATCTTTGAAATTCTGCTTTTTCTTGAAATTCTGAATTTCGCTTCTCTTGAAATCTGGAATTTCTTCACGCTGCTCTCTCCATTCCTTCTGTTCAGATTGTTAAATAATTTGGATCAGGGTGGTGGTTTGCCATGAATTTGTGAAAGCCTTGGCTCCGTCAGCCAGAAAGCGTGCCAGGACGCTGAAGTGAACCCAGCTGTCGGAAAACCCTAAATTTTCATTCTCTTCTAAAGACAAAAGTCGTGAAACTGTTTGTCGAAGTGGGTTATTTGTTTAATTTTGGAATTATTACGATATTCCGTTTCCATAACAAAAAGCTTCCTGTGATCTCTGGCAAGTGCTGATGGAAAATAGCCCCAGTTGGGGGTTGGTGGGTTTGTGTGTGTGTGTGTGTGTGTATTGCATCGCATTTATTTGCGTATCGCATCCAGTTTAGCCATCAGCCTAAAGGACATCTGGGGTCTGCAGCCCAGGAGTGTTCCTAATTTTAAAGATACTGTGAAGCACTGGGTTTTGTCTGGGTTTTTGCACTTTGAAAATAATCTCAACTAACCGACCACTGGAATATATGAATAGAAATATATGAATATACGAATAGAAAGTTCGCATAAATAGGTGGTATTTTAAAAACACCAAGGCGTGGAAGTGGCTGTGCCTGTAGTTTTACATCTCTAGGAAACCATTCCCCGTCTCTTGGCTCACACCGCCTTCCCGCAGGCAAGGAAATGAAGAACTGGACTCGTTTCCACGTGGAGCAGCTTTCGGAGCCACCTATTTGCGTAATTTCCGTAATTTGCAGATTGGGAAATAACGCGTTTGAATGGTGGCAGGGAGCGAAACGTAATCTTGAAAGAATTCTTGACTTGCGCGTGTTTATTTCCTCAGATAATTAAGCTGAAAGCAGAAGCCCGTCTTGATCTGCTGAAGCAGATCGGTGTGTCCGTGGATACGTGGCTGAAAAGCGCCATGAACCAAGTGATGGAAGAACTGGAAAACGAACGCTGGGCCAGTCTGCCTCCAGTGACCAACAACGGCTCCTCACACCTGGTACGGTTTCTGACATGTAAAACTCATTTCATCTCCACGGGGCTCTTTCCTAGTAGCAACTCCTGACTTAATATCCAATAGAAAACCAAATTGATAATATTTTGTGGGTCGTTAGATAACTGGAAAAATCTTGTAGCTTTGTGTGGCTGAATTTCATGGAAGAAACCAAAGAAAAAAGGAAAAAAAAAGGGATTTCTGTATTCTATTGCTGAGTTTACTTTAGATTGATTTTTCTGACCTTGGATAAGTGCCATAATGTTTATTTGCCATCTCGTGAAAAGAAAAATGTCTGCGTGTTTCTTTGAGGTTTCATTAATAGTTTACGATGTTATCTGAGATACTTGCATGAAAGGTGGGGTTTTTTTTCCAAGTATTTAGAAAAATGTCGCCTCTACATCATCTCTTCAAGAGTCGTTTGTGTGTACAGATCGCGGTGAAAGTCATCGAGAAAGCAAAGCCTGTTTTCCAAATTGATTGGATAGTTGAGATGAAAATTTCATTCGTTAAAAATCAGCGAAAGGCTTTGGAAAACTCTGACTGTGAGCAGGGTTAGATGTTTCCCTCAAAGAATTTGTCGTAGCTGTAGATGTTACCACTACTCACCTGCAAGTTACTGCCCTGTTATTCGAGATACAGTAAATATTTGATATTTTCTATATGAATAACTAGTTTCACTTAAAGCAGTGAAGAAGTTAAATTGGAACAGAGAACAAACCTGATAACTGCTGCATTTCATCCAGAGAGTCAGGAACTTCTTAAACTGTTCAATTCGACTGCATGAGTATGGCTCGCTGTGTCCGAAGTCCTGCTGACTCTTTTGAAAATATTATCCAATATACCCAAAATTGAACTAAGAAGCGACTTGGTTCGATAGAAGATGGGTAATGATTTTGTACTCAGGATCACAGAATCATAGAATGGTTTAGGTTGGAAAGGACCTTGAAGATCATCAAGTTCCAACCCCCCTGTCATAGGCAGGGACACCTCCCACCACACCAGGCTGCCCAAGGCCACGTCCAGCCTGGCCTTGAACACCTCCAGGGATGGGGCCTCAACAACCTCTCTGGGCAACCTGTGCCAGTGCCTTAGAACCCCCAAAGTAAAAAATTTCTTCCTAATGTTTAATCGAAACCTGCCCTCTTCCAGTTTAAAGCCATTCCCCCTTGTACTATCACTCCATGCCCCAGTAAAAAGTCCCTCCCCAGCTCTCCTGTAGGCCCCCTTTACGTACTGGAAGGCCGCAATAAGATCTCCCCACAGCCTTCTCTTCTCCAGGCTGAACAGCCCCAACTCTTTCAGCCTCTCCTCATAGGAGAGGTGCTCCAGCCCTCGGATCATCCTCATGGCTCTCCTCTGGACACGCTGCAGCAGGTCCATGTCCTTCTTATGCTGGGGACTCCAGAGCTGGGTGCAGTACTCCAGGTGGGGTCTCACGAGAGTGGAGTAGAGGGGCAGAATCACCTCCCTCGCCCTGCTGGCCACACTTCTTTTGATGCAGCCCAGGATGTGGTTGCCCTTCTGGGCTGCGANGGCTCATGTTGAGCTTCTCGTCGATCAGCACCCCCAGGTCCTTCTCCTCAGGGCTGCTCTCCAGCCATTCCCCGCAGGAGTACTAATCGTGTTTATAATGCCTATAGCTGCTTTGCAAAATAGGCCGAGACATCTCCCATCTGTTTTGCGTGGAAGAAAGCACATTTTCATGTAATTCAAGAAAGAATGAAAAGCGAACTCTCCTTTCTCTGCCCTCTCCTCCCCTGAAGAATGATATCTTTCAAAAAAAATAGCGATAGCTGAATCAAGCAGCTGCCCGAGCAAAGAAACACTGTTCAGAAAACAGGAACTGCTTAAAAGAGCTCATATTCTCTTTTTTTAATTCCCCTCCATGGCATGCGATGCTGAGCTGTCACCTTTGGCAGTAAAACTGCCCAATCTGTTGTTCCTCACCAGTAACCAACTCAAACAAAATTCCTGAAGGTTTAGTCACTTTGCCTCACATAAATTTTAAATTTTCTGTGCATAATACTTAACGAAATTTAGAGGCTTTTATAAAGTCTTGGTTTGCGTGTGGATACTTTCCCAACTGTAGTCTTCATACACTATTGAAATTAATTAATTCATACTTTCCTTTTAATCTTAAAAGCTTTGGACAGCCACAAAATATCTTCTGTATAACAAAACCTTCAGGGGAATGGGGTTTTTCATTGTATCGCAGACTTCAGCCAGCAATGTGCCCTGGTGGCCAAGAAGGCCAATGGCATCCTGGGGGGCATCAAGAAGAGTGTGGCCAGCAGGTCCAGGGAGGTCATCTTCCCGCTCTGCTCTGCCCTGGGGAGGCCACATCTGGAGCACTGTGTCCAGTTCTGGGCTCCCCGGGTCAAGAAGGACAGGGAACTGCTGGAGAGGGTCCAGCGAAGGGCTACAAAGATGATGAGGGGACTGGTGCATCTTTCTTATGAGGAAAGGCTGAGGGACTTGGG
>VUYV01000466.1:311725-326141 GCA_008711295.1 Anarhynchus alexandrinus
CCCGCCTGGACGCTGTCCTGTGCAACTGCTGGAGGTGCCCCTGCTCTGGCAGGGGGTGGGACTGGGTGAGCTCCAGAGGTCCCTTCCAACCCTGACCAGTCTGTGATTCTGTGATTTGGCAAATGGCTTGCTTTCACTGACCACCTAAGAGAAACAAAATCTCCATTTCAACAAGCGTGTGGTAGCTCCACAGAAAAAATCCTGCTCGTTCCCATGTTTCTTCATACTTTTCTGCTTCCTTATTGTTTTCTTGGTAATGGTGGTAAACCCTTAGAGGGAAAGGCTTTTTTGGTTGTACAGATATTTTCATCTATGTCAACTTTAGTTCAAAAAGTGAGCAAGCACTGAATCCGCTCTGCTTTCTTCAGGGTATTGGGATGTTTCTTTTAAGATGTCCGGAGGGACCTGGACAGGCTGGAGAGGTGGGCTTGTGCAAACCTCATGAAGTTCAGCAAGGCCAAGTACAGGGTCCTGCATGTGGTTTGGGGCAATCCCATGCACAAATCCAGGCTGGGGATAAAGGGATGGAGAGCAGCGCTGAGGAGAAGGACTTGGGGGTGTTGGTGGATGGGAAACTCAACATGAGCAGCAATGTGCGATCACAGCCCAGCGAGCCCCCGGCATCCCGGGCTGCATCCCCAGCAGCGTGGCCAGCAGGGNTGGGTTCAAACTGGAAGAGGGGAGATTGAGATGAGATCTGAGGAAGAAATGTTTCCCTGTGAGGGTGGTGAGGCACTGGCACAGGTTGCCCCGAGAAGCTGTGGCTGCCCCATCCCTGGAGGTGTTCAAGGCCAGATTGGACGGGGCTTGGAGCAACCTGGTGCGGTGGGAGGTGTCCCTGCCCATGGCAGGGGGTTGGAACTGGATGGTCTTTAATGTCCCTTCCAACCTAAACCATTCTATGATTCTATGTTACACACAGGTCAAACGGTGACAGTGATTTGCAGTAACGGTTTTAGAATCGCTGCTCTGCCCAGCCCATCTCTGCAGGCTTTCTATCCCCATGGTTAATAGTATAATTAGAGGTTGGAGTTGTAGTGTGCAGATCCCAGCTTCAGCCTTCCCAAATCCCAAAGGAGTTCCTGTGCCGACTTTCATTTCAGATCCTTTCTAGGCAGGATAGAGGAGGACATGTTACATAGCTGTGTTTAACAGTGGTGTTTTCTCTTTCTCCTCGTACTCCACCTCCTTTCGCTTCCCGTTGCGCGTGTTGGATTGCACCCAGCGCCTTGTTCTCTCTCTCAGCAGACATGCCGGCAGTTGGCCATGGAGCCAAACCCCGTGCTAGTCCCTGGCGAGCCAACAGATGCCACGGCGTGGGAGGTTAAACTCTGATTCTTATTTTCCCCTTTTACACTTACGTACGCTCCCGTATTAAAAAAAAAGACGCTGTTGACCTTGGCAGGCCAGATGAGGACAGCCCGGAGATGGAATTCTTAGAACTGTTCCCAAAATTGTGCTGCTTGCAATTATTAGAATTACTGCAGCATATAACAAGCAGCGCTTTAACTTCATCCTTGACGAGCGGGCAGCGTTTAACGTTCAGAAACCGGCTACCTGCTGTCCCTACGTCCTGCGCGGCTTCGCTCTTTGTGGCAGTCTTCGTCATGACATAATTTGTTCAGCAAAGCTCTGGATATGTTTTCTTTCAAAGAGCTAAAAAGAAGAAAGCAGCATCGATGCCTTGATATGACTGTATTTATTTAACCTCCTGCAATAATATAACGAGCGGAAGGAGTTAATGCCTCATCACCTCTCCAGTCGACTGACTTTCTGATATAATGATGAAATGCATAATCTTGGGAAGGAATACATTTATTTTTTTTTTCCGGTGTACATGCCCCAAACAGTTAATCGTCATTTTGAATTTTAATATCATCTGGAAAACTTACGCAGTGTCTGTGCTGCCTACAGCAAATGTATTGTAAATGTAATTTATTCAAAAAAGGAAGAGGGAATAATGTCTTTATGTTTCCTGTTTGCTGGGACCTGAAGCAGTAGAGTTAGTAGAAACGTTTGGACAGTAGGGGTACAGTATTGCAGGGTTAGAAATAAAGTTTGCAGTTGGTATGTTGGTATGGAACGTGAAAGTGGATGATTTTCACTGTAATGGGATATAGGGTCTTTCACGAGTGGTGTTCCCCAGGGCTGAGCGCTGGGGCCGGTTCTCTTCAATCTTTATCAACGATCTGGATGAGGGGATCGAATGCACCCTTAGTAAGTTCACAGATGACACCAAGTTGGGTGGGAGTGTGGATCTGCTTGAGGGTAGGATGGCTCTGCAGAGGGATCTGGACAGGCTGGATCAATGGGCCAAGGCCAGTGGTGTGAGGGTCACCAAGGCCAAGTGCCAGGTCCTGCGCTTGGGTCTCACCAACCCCATGGACACTACAGGCCTGGGGCAGAGTGGGTGGAAAGCTGCCCGGTGGAGAAGGACCTGGGGGTGTTGGTCAACAGCCGGCGGAATATGAGCCAGCAGTGTGCCCAGGTGGCCAAGAAGGCCAACAGCCTCCTGGCCTGTATCAGGAATAGTGTGGCCAGCAGGACTGGGGCAGTGATTGTCCCCCTGTAGTCAGTACTGGTGAGGCCCCACCTCGAGTGCTCTGTTCAGTTTTTGGCCCCTCATGACAAGAAAGACATTGAGGTGTTGGAGCGTGTCCAGAGAAGGACAACGGAGCTGGTGAGGGGTCTGGAGGACAAGTCTCATGAGGAGTGTCTGAGGGCACTGGGGGTGTTCAGCCTGGAGAAAAGGAGGCTGAGGTGAGACCTTCTCGCTCTCTACAGCTCCCTGAAAGGAGGGTGTAGCGAGGGGGGGTCAGTCTCTTCTCCCAAGGAACAGGCGATAGGACAAGAGGGAATGGCCTCAAGTTGTGCCAGGGGAGGTTTAGGTTGGATATTAGGAAAAAATTCTTCACAGAAATGGTTGTCAAGTGTTGGAACAGGCTGCCCAGGGCAGTGGTGGAGTCGCCACCCCTGGAGGTATTTAAAAGACGTGTAGATGTGGTGCTGAGGGACATGGTTTAGTAGTCANTTTGGCGGTGTTGGGTTGATAGTTGGACTCGATGATGTTAAAGGTCCCTTCCAACCTAGACAATTCTATGAGTCTAAATATTAGGTTACTGGTTCATACTCAAGCGTGATTGTCATCTGATACCAGCAACCTGTGCAAACCAAACTGTGGTTTCAGTCCCTAAATACGTGTATTGCAAAATGCTACCAGACTCCGTGGAAAGATGAGCCTTATGAAACAAGCTGCTAAGTTTTCTGTATCATTAATGCTGTTTTCCCTCTGTGTGCCTACTTTGCAAATGAGGCTATTCAAGGAGTTCGAGCAGCCCACACACTGAAAATTAACATGTATTTTTCTTCCTCGTGTTAGAAAACCAGGACCAGATGTTTTACAAACGAGTCTTTCTAGCCATGATCCACTAATTTCCATGATGTTTCGTATAGCTGTCAGCTGAGTGTCAGCCCTGGCTGCTGGGACACAGACCATGCACAGCAAAAGGCGGTTAGAAACTGGAGGGGGAAACCTTAAATTTGCCGTAATTTATAGTTGGTTGGTAATATATCAAAGCATTAGCTACGCAGGACAGTGGGGTTTTTGTTGCCGCAACATCCGTGAACACATTTCATAGAATCATAGAATGGTTTGGGTTGGAAGGGACCTTGAACATCATCCAGTTCCACCCCCCACCAGCCCAGGTTGCTCCAAGCCCCGTCCAACCTGGCCTTCAACACCTCCAGGGATGGGGCAGCCACAGCTTCTCTGGGCAACCTGGGCCAGGGGCTCACCACCCTCACAGGCAACAATTTCTTCCTCAGATCTAATCTAAATCTCCCCTCTTCCAGTTTGAAGCCATTCCCCCTCGTCCTATCACTCCATGCCCCAGTAAAAAGTCCCTCCCCAGCTCTCCTGGAGCCCCTTTAGGCACTGGAAGGGGCTCTAAGGTCTCCCCGGAGCATTCTCTTCTCCAGGCTGAGATGAGGAAGCTCTGTGCTCTCCTGCTCCAGGTTTGGAAGGGCAAAGATGTCCCAGGGCGGAGGTGTGGAGACAACTGGTTTATGAACCCACACAGTGCCTTTTCAGTCTCAGCCTAATTTTTTCTTGATTTATCAGCCTTTTAGTGTTCATGAGGAATACCAAATTCACTCCCAGATTGAAAGGAATAAATAAAGGGAAGAAGGCAAATACATAACAGTGTTGCCTTTGATTGGAAGGAGTCGCCTGTTTTCACATGAGATAAAGTGTTTATTCATAATTTAATCCAGGCACAAGGCCAAAGCACAGCTCGTGTCAACGTTGCCCAAACTACATTTATAGAAACCTATATTTTTCCAGTGTATTGACTTCAGTTTTTATTTAAACTTTCATAGCTAGTTTTTAATCATCATTCTTGCTCTAAAAATTCTTTTTTCTATGAACTGCAGCAAATCTGTTGTGCGGAACACACCAGCTGGAAGGATGATTTTTTTGTTTGTTTGTTTGTTTGTTTTTTTCATATTTAAGTTTTTCCACTGCAGTTTATGGCACGTGGTCACAGGTACATTAATCTTTCAGTAGCATAAATTCTCTGTAAGTGACTCTTTTTTCCATTAAACTATTTGCTGTGCCTCTGAAACGCCATCTCCAAAGTACGTGAGTCACTCTCTCACAGCTTAGGCGGAAAACAGATAACTGTCCAGCGGTTGAGTTGGACCTTCCAAAATCTTCTAAAGTTCTTTTTGAAGTCCGCGGGCCTGTGCTGGAATGAAGAAGCACAGCTGAATTAAGCAAAAATGTAATTTGGTGACAGCTCTTACTCTTTTGCTTCTCTGTATTTGCTTCGGTTGGTGTTCCCGATGGTGTTTGAGAATCATATGTTGAATATTATTTAGTCTTTTTTTTTGGTCCAATTTCAGTAATTGTCAGAAAACAAAAAACCACACTGAAGAATACTGATCAATTCATTTTTATTCTTATTTCCTCACTTATTTTGATTTGGTGGTATAATGCCATGTTTCATTTGTTTTAATAGATTAATGCGGATGCAGAAAAGGAAGAAGGCGAAGAGTTTGAAGACAGCATGGATGTTTTTGATGACAGTAGTTCTAGTCCTTCTGGTACTCTAAGAAATTATCCTCTCACCTGCAAAGTCGTGTATTCATATAAGGTTTGTGATATTTATTTTTTATAATAATAATTGATTAGAAAAATGAACTACACAACAAACAAATGATAGCTGTAACTCTTTTGTGGGAGTTTGAAGTAGAACGTCAGCTCAACAGTGGTGCGCATTAACGATATCTAACGTCTGGCTGGGAAAAACTGCGGCAGCGTAAAATCCATACCGTTGTGAACCACACTGAAGCTCCAGTTCAGCGGAGTTCCGAAGTCTGCGCGTGAATTGCAGCCTGTGGAGATGTCCCTGTCCGGCTCCAAGGAGCCCGGGTGCCATCCGAAGATGTCGTGATTTCTGTCGCTGCGCCGGTGTGGCTGTGTTCAAAACGCCTTCTCGGTGTTAGGCATGTTTGAGTGCCGCACCGCAGAGCTCTTCTCTCTACTGGAATAGTGAAACCACCATTCAGGAGTTCAAGCTCTGCTGACAAACTCCATTCGCGCTGTTTATTTCTCCTAGCGCTGCGAGGGCAGCTGTAAATCACGCCGCTGCGGTGGCCGAAGCCGGTGGCAGGTTCAGTCTTGGTGTACGGAGTAATTAGGGTTTCAAACATAAATAGGGTTCAATGCACTGGGTGGTATTCAGGGTACTTCCATCGATCCTCTGGACTGAAAAAGGACCTTGTGGATGTCAGTAGGTATACAGAAAAACCCTTAATAATATGTTTTCAAGCATGCTACGTGGCAAAACATTCAATTTTTTAGAAAAATGGAACTTTAAATAAAAGTCTGGATGAGAACGTTCCTTACGCTGCCTGTCCTGTGCGCCCAAAAACACTTGTATTTTCTAATCCTCCTCTTCTTTACTTCAGGCTTCGCAGCCAGATGAGTTGACCATCGAGGAACACGAGGTATTGGAGGTTATCGAAGACGGAGATATGGAAGACTGGGTGAAGGTAGCGTTTTTCTGAGATTATTTCTTTCCGCTATTACTTTTAGAAATAGAACTTGGGACGGGAGAGAGGATTTGGATTCTTTTCAGAACAGCATCCAAAAGCAAAGCGTCTTTTCTGTCGTTTACTTACAGGCACGGAATAAAGTGGGGCAAGTGGGTTATGTGCCGGAGAAGTACCTGCAGTTCCCGACGTCCAGCAGCCTGCTGAGTATGCTGCAGTCCCTCGCGGCGCTGGATAGTCGCTCGCACACCTCAAATAACTCCACTGAGGCTGACTTAGTCTCAGGCAGCCTGAATGGAGACTCCAGTGGTAAATACCAATTAAAAAAAAATAAATAGTATATTAAGCTTGTTGGCAAAACCATTCTGCATATCCAGTTTGGATGTCACACGTGAGAATTTCTCCTATTTGACCCTTATCTGAGTACAACTGTTCTCAGTAATTATCTATCTCATATCAAATCTGTGTAATTTACTTGGCTATCTCCCAGAATTGAGATTAACATAACTAAAATTAAAGAAAACGAAAAGAATTTGGCTCAGCAGTTATGTATATTACTTGATCGTTTTTTTAAGCTCATGCTAATTCCACTTTATTTTTTTTTCCCCCCTATTCTTCAGTCTGTTTTGTAAAAGCACTTTACGATTATGAGGGCCAGACAGATGATGAGCTCTCCTTCCCGGAAGGAGCCATCATCCGCATCTTGAACAAGGAAAATCAAGACGATGATGGGTTTTGGGAAGGAGAATTCAACGGCCGCGTTGGGGTGTTCCCATCAGTATTAGTTGAAGAGCTTACCGCCTCCGAAAATGGAGAGACTCAGTGGATTGGAGATATCCAGGTACATAAAGAGTTGAGGTGGTAGCTTGCACGTAGGATACTGGTTTGTTGGGGTGATTTTGTGGGGCTGCAAAGATCCGCTGCTTCCTTAGGAGAAAAATAAATAATCAGAACCAACTTAAGAAAAAAACCAAACCACCAACCCCCTCCCCCCCTGTTTTAGTTTCTTACCCAGCCTAATAGTTATCAGCTGACACATTTTGGGAAATGTAACAGATTTGCGAATAAAGGCAAGTATTTGGGGAGAAAGGCAATGAGCCAAAGGAGAAAATTCACAGTCGACTTCCTGCAGTTAATTTAAGGCATAGGCTGAGACGTCAAACGCAGCCTGGCAAAAAGAGAGTTATAGGCGCTCTCAGCCCTAATTTAATGCTTTCATACTTAAATCTGTTCTGTATCCTCTCAGTTTCTGAAGGGCAAAATACTGCCCAATATTGTATTACGGTAATTTTTGCAAAAACATCCTCATTTCCCTGTGGTTCTGTAATCCTTGTATCATAATAGAAAATCAGACACATTCTCATGTGTAATTGCGGTGCGAGAAACCGGACTTCGGTGTTCCCTACGAAGAAATTTCTCCAGTATTTTTATTCTTTGATTTGGGAAGACCATGAAAACTTAACATTTAAATGATAACCGTGCGACTGAGTTGTGATAAAACTCCACAATCTTAACGCTTTTGTGTGAATATATGTGGAGAAACACACTCAATCAAATGATTTTTTTCAGATAACCTTCAAAAAGTCTCCTAAATCATCTGGGAGAGGATGAAAATTTCTGCTCAGTGGCAACCTATGATTTAAAAAATATATATCATCATTGTTGGATATCACGGCTTTCCTTCCCAAACGTACCTGACAGCGCTTTTGCGGGGTGGTTTTTCTCCAGATGCAAGTTCCTACTGTACTGCTGTGTCAGAGAACTTCCTGCAGCTCGCTGTGTACCTAAAATCTGCCGAGCAGTAAGGTTTTCTGCATCACCCCTCTCTGTTTACCCCAGGTATCCCCGACCCCGAAGCCTAATAACGCCCTTCCACCGCTGCCGCTCTATGACCAGCCTCCCACCAGTCCCTACCACAGTCCGGATAAAAGAGGTTCTCAGTACTTCCCCAGATCACCGTCAACTAACGGTAAGAAATTTTGTGATGGTAAAAGAAACACTTCAGCTAAATGCTTAATTGAGAATGTTCACATTTTGTGGTGGGGGAAGAAAGAAGCTTTTTTGGCACCGTAAGTTTAATTCAGCAATACGGAGCGGCTGCTTTGTGACGGGTTGTTGCTTACTCTTTCAGAAAACAGCTTCGGTTCAGAGTCTGCTGGATTCTCACAGCCTCCGCGAATTCCTCCCGAGACTTCCTATGGCAAACTGCGACCTGTAAGTTAAAAACAAATACTGTCGGTTTTATCGGTGCTACCGAGTCGGAGGGCCGAGTCTGGGTGAATCGGGGTAGGTATGTTCAAAGCAGGGTGGTGACACAGCACCTGGCGATCTGCGAATCCAATCGCTGTATAAAAATGCGCTATCTCGGATGAATGGTGCGAGGAAAGGTCTGCTCTCTCCCCGGGGGGAATGCCATAGAGGTGTCAAAAAGCTATAGAACACGAGAGCTGTTTGAGATAAAGTGAACGCTAAAACACAACAAAGCCGCGCTTGTTTAAACGGTAAGTCCCCCTGTTTAAAGATGACCTTGAATCTTATCCGTCCCCTATCTTTTCATCTAACCTGCCCTTCTGCCTCTGCCTTTATGGTTGTGATACCCGCGCGGCTCTGCGCGAGGCGTAGGAATCATGAAATCAAACCTGGGCGGAAATTACATCTGTCATGATAATAAAATAGATGTTAGGCGATAAACTTCTGCTGCCTTTTCAGGCGCTGGGAGATTGCGTCTGTTCTTGCCGCATGTAAGAACCTCTAAACAGAACTAAAAAAGAGGTGGTGAATAAATGCCAGAAGAGTTTAATCGCAGGATTTGTACAATGGCTGCTTCTCCCACCTGCTGGCAGACAAAGCTGCTCACCCGCAGTCTGACGTGATACCCTGTCCTTGGGACTCGATTGCATTTAGGGTTAAATTTATTTCCCAACCTCTTGGTTTTGAGGGGTTTGGATTAAAAATTCTTCATGATAAGAACTGTGTATTTGGTGATGTCTTTGCTGCCTAGAAAGAGAGATTTTGCTAGGGAAGGAAAGGAAGAATTTAATCGCTTAGAACTTGCAAAATCCGTCTCCTGGGATTAACCTTGAAAGCAAGTTTTGGGGGTTTCAAAGTCCTAAACCAAATTGTATTAAGATGTAACATTATGGTCGAGTAATGGTCGAGTTCAAAATCCTTGAAGCAGCNTGAGGTTGCAGAAAAAAGAGTATTTTCGGATATTCAGAAAGGATATTCTGAATATTCCGGTAGTCAGTGAGTTAGCATTATTCATTGACACACGCGAGGCAGAGGTAGCGCTGCATCGTTAAGTATTTAAGTATAGAACAGAGAAGCTTCACGTTATCTTATTCCCCTGTAAAAAGACACCGATTCAGCTTTTCCATTTTGTAGATTTAGATTTCCTTCACAAGTTTCTTGCAATTTACTGTCCTTTCAAGACAATACTACGGTGTCATGCCTTAATTGAAAGGATTTCTGTTGATATTGCATTTTAAATATGAAAACATTGTGAACTTTGTTCCGGTATTGCTCCACAACTCCTATTTTCCATAGCAAGTCGCTCTGGTGGATTTTGAAATCACGTGATAAAAATCCTGCGTGAAATGCTGTTAGCGCGTAAGGTCGTCTCCGTCAGGAGCGATGCCAACTTTATCGATGTCGCAGAGTGTAAAAATAGCATCAGATTTCAGGTGTCTGTCGTTCAGGTCAGTGAGTGGATGAATAAGCTGCTGAGATGCAGCGAGAGGTTCTCCTGCGTTCCAGGCACGGGCGTCAAAAGCGTTTCACGGTCAAAGTCCGTCCCAGGTTTACGTCCTGCACGGGTACGGGCAGAATAGATGGGGTATTTCACTCCACGTGTTTGCCCCGTCGTGACTGATGGTCTTCCTGGGGAAAAATCAGAGAGAAATCATCGAGAGCGGTGACAGTCTATAACGAAGAGCCATGATGGCTTAATTGGAGACCGCTGGACCTGAACTCAGCTGGTTACTCACTGTAGTTCTGTTGATCTTAATACACCGTCTGTATATTTGCATCATCTTGAGTTATAAGCCCAAAGTCGTGGTTTGAATCTCTACAAGTTGTGAAATTTTGACCGTTTTCTGATAGTTACAGGCTGGTTCTGGCTGTTTCAGGTGCGAGCAGCTCCACCGCCCCCGACGCAGCATCATCGCCGGACAACAGAGAAGATAGAGGACGTGGAAATTACTCTGGTGTAACGATTGGACTAGTTCGGTAGTAGTGCTACAATCAAGACCAAACGCGGTATTTGGTCGATCTCGTTTTTAGGCACCTTTGCATGATGAAGACTTTAAATAGAGCAAGAGATAGGGAGGGGTTTCTGTGGCAGTGACGTGGTGGATTCCTTCCCACAGTCATGAATATTTTGTGCCTTTTTCTTTTGGTTTCTTTTTTTTGTTTGTTTCGTTTCTTTATTTTGATTTATATACATCATTCTTCCTCTCTTAGCACAAACCAAGCCAGGCCAAACAGCGAGCAGAGGGATCGCCTCGGAGCAGGTTTCTCTCTCGGCTGGAGATGGTCCATTTTTATATGGAGGCTGAGGCGAGAGCCTCGTTCATGCAACGTAGTCGTAGCATACGTCCATCCCGTGCGTTAGTACAGTATATTACTGTTGCCATAGGAATGTGTTAACGATTGTCGATTCTTCAAGTAGCGTTACTCGGCTGATTAGGTGTTAAATCAGAGCTTGCGGAATGAAAAAGGGAACTGAAAAAAATGAGTGTAAGGAGAGGCTGGCTCCTCTTTAATCCCCTTGCAGAAAGGAAGAAACCGGAAAAATAATCGTCTAGATAAGGAAAACTGATGCAGATCAGACGGCGTTGATGACAGTGATGCACACCTCTTCGATGATTAACAGTTAAACAGAACTAAATGTTCTTTGTGTTAATATTTATGCAGTACATTTAGTAATAGAGTATCTAATACGGAGGTGCTGAATTAGTAGCAACATCTTGTTCCATAGCATAAACCAACTGGTAGAAAAGTAAGTGAGATTTTTGCCTAGATCTGGAAATTGAGCTGCTTTTTATTTTTCTTAGCAGATTTGGGGGTTTTTTGGTTGGTTTTTTTTTTTTAAAGTATTTGGGTCATTCTGATCCCAGTTATTGCCGTGTACTTTATTATCCAATGTTAGCAGTATATCTTTGTCATCAACACATCTGGCTAGAGTTAGAAGTTACATTTAGAGTTATTTACATGCGTTCTTTCGGTTTTGCATTGGATGGTCCTGTAGCGTTTTCCCGTGCGAAGGCCGTTACCGAGCCGGAGCCAAAGCGCCGGGAAGAGCTCCGGGTTCTGCCAGGCCTTGGGGCTGCCGTGGTGGCCGGGACCGCGGTCTCCAGTGGCTCTTAGGCGAGAAAGAGAGAGTAAAAGAATTTCAAAACTCATTTTCAATCGGGGATCTCGGAAAAGGAAGCGGGTTTTTTTTTTTTGTTGTTTGGAAGAAAAGGGCAGAGGGTATCCTGAGTTGTGCCGTGGAAGCGGTCAGAGGAGAGGGAAAAACTGGATGAAAACAGTTGTGTTTTTTTTTCAGGTGTGCTCACTAAATTATTTTCAGCAATCTCCATCAGATCAAAGCTTCAGTTAAAAGGCATCACAAGGTTGGGGTTTTTGAGCTGTTATATGGGTTCTGTTGAATGCGCTCTTATGTCTTCATTATTTTTTTTTCCCTAAGCCAGTAAGTTTTCTACCTTTAGTTTACTAACAAGGGCTATTTTTTGAGGCTGCATTTACAAAAACAAACAAAAACAAAATAATCATCTAACAAGATTTTATCATAAACTTTGCACATACTTGTAAATCCCAACCCGGGCTGGGTCTCCGAGACATCCGTGTTTGCCAATCTCCTTTCCCAGGGGGATCTTTCACCGAGAGTGGGGCTGTTTGAAGAAAATCATTCATGGATCAGTTAGGAAACCCGTGACTGTCCAATGAAGTCTTTTCCATATTTTTCATTCTTTTGCACCTCTTGTCCTGTTGATCTGTTTGAGGTCTTTTTATGTGTTTATCAAACTTATTCTTAAGTTTAAAAAGAGAAAAAAAAAGAAGAAGTTTTTAAAAAAGATTTAACTGTTTGCGGAAATTTTGAAAGCTTCACACTGCAGGAGAAAAGCAAGTATTGCCATAACGTTCACCTTCCAGTTTCTTTGGCCAGTTTCTCTGTGTCCTTCATACCTGGACTTTCAAAATTCAGAAAGTGTTATTTAAAGTCTCTTTAGTTGTATTTTAAAATATTTTCTGTAAGAGCTGCTAATTTTATTTAAAAAGGAAAAACGGAAAAAAAAAAAAAAGTTGTAAAAATATGCCTCCTTTTTAACTATGATTTCTTCATACAGGGCATGTATTCGACGTATCATCGTGTACAGCGTCAGTACACTGAAAGCATAGGTGCAAATGCTTTCTTTATATTGGCTGTAAAAAGTTTGTATTTATTATGTATAAAAAGTTGAATAATAAAAAAGTGGAACGAAATCCAGGACGTCGCCTCCATACAGACACCGCTCCGCCTGCGGCAAACTTGGGCGTGGGGATTGAGGGAGAACCTGACATTTGGGGATAAAAATGTGAATTTTCTTGGGTATCGTTTGTATAGTTTATGCTTTCACACAGCAATTTGAATCTCCTGTTTGGGAAAACACTTATGCGCATACTTGAAGTGATCTTTAAATATCGCTTTAAGGTGGTATTTATATGAGGAGCAAAATTACGCCGAAAAATGGAGAGCCGGTAACAAAGCTCCAGTTAGCGAAATAATTGCTTAATAGCCTTTATGCAATTAGGCTAATTGCATAAAGAAAGAGAGGGAGAGAGTGATTGATAATAACTCTTCAGTGTGATTGTCCTTTAATAGAGTTGATTTGCCTAATTGCGCGAGGAGCGTTTCCGCCGCATCCCAAACCTCTTTAGCCTTCGCATCCCTTTATGCTCCGGGTTTCCCCCTTCTATTTTCTTCCCGGCGCTGGGAAGGCGCCGGCGGCCGCCAGCCCCTCGTCTGCCGCGGGGCCCTTTCGCGCAGGTGAGTGCTTTTTTGCCATAGGTGCTAAGGGATACCGCAGCTCCCCCTGATGATTTTCCTCCCCGCTTTTGCCTTCAGCTGTTTGGAGTCGAGACTGTTTTACCCTGTTTGAACGCCGTTGGGTATCACCATGGCGTTGGGTTAGATCTTTCACCTTTCATCTCCGCTGGTCACACACAACTGGCACAAAGGCTTTCAGTGGTTTTCCCCTGAGCTCCTGCAGCCTCTTCCTTTGACAGATCCCATCCTCCCCTGCTTTTTACCCGTGTTCTCCGTGCTCCTCCAAAAATTATGGTCCTGGCTTGCTGCTTTGCCCGCTTTGCCCTTTTCTTTTACCTTCCTGCTCGTTGCATCTCTCCTTTTCTTGCTGCATCACACACAACCCTCGTTGCTTGTGATCCTTTTCACCGTCGGCATCGCTTTTAAATGATGTTAATCCTCAAATTCTTTTTACTAGGGCATATAGCCATAGGATGAGGGGGAATGGCTTCAAACTGGAAGAGGGCAGGTTTAGATTGAACATTAGGAAGAAGTTTTTCACTTTGAGGGTGGTGAGGCACTGGAACAGGTTGCCCAGAGAGGTTGTTGAGTCCCCATCCCTGGAGGTGTTCAAGGCCAGGCTGGACGTGCCCTTGTACAACCTGGTCTGGTGGGAGGTGTCCCTGCCTATGGCAGGGGGGTTGGAACTCAATGATCTTCAAGGTCCTTTCCAACCTAAACCATTCTATGATTCTATGAAATTCACCAATGATGCCACTTTGCATTTCTTCCCTTGTTTAGCAGGCTGCCTTCATGCCTCTACTTTTTCTCCTTCCCCCTTCCTTAAAAGCTGTGCCATGACAAAACAAACCCGGCAGATAGTGCCCGTCCCGCAGGTGTGCTGTGATTGCATCATTCTTACCGTTACCATCGGCATAACTTATTTCCCTGAAAACCTCTTCACCCTGAAGTGCTTTCCCAAGCGAGCGGCAAGCCCCCGGTGCTGCCGTTGGCCGGCGAGAGGGAGGTGGCGGTGGTTTACACAGCACTCAGCAGCCGCTTCGAGGCAAAAAAAAAAAAGAATTAAAGAAAATTAAAAAACGCTCCGGGATTCTATATTCTGCTTGGGATATTTCGGATATTATTCTGCAAGGTCCTGCACGTGGGTCGGGGCAATCCCAAGCACAAATCCAGTCGGGGCGGAGAATGGATGGAGAGCAGCCCTGAGGAGAAGGACTCGGGGGTGTTGGTGGGTGAGAAGCTCACATGAGCCGGCAATGTGCACTGGCAGCCCAGCGAGCCCCCGGCATCCCGGGCTGCATCCCCAGCAGCGTGGCCAGCAGGGCGAGGGGG
>VUYV01000466.1:326391-351842 GCA_008711295.1 Anarhynchus alexandrinus
GCTGTGGCTGCCCCATCCCTGGAGGTGTTCAAGGCCAGGTTGGACGGGGCTTGGAGCAACCTGGGCTGGTGGGAGGTGTCCCTGCCCATGGCAGGGGAGTGGAACTGGATGATCTTCAAGGTCCCTTCCAACCCAAACCATTCTGTGATTCTGTGACTCTATGTAGAGAAGCAGTGTGGGGAAATTGCCCCACACAAAGGTTGAAATGTTGATCTGTGGAGGAGTCAGCAGGAGGACCGTCGCTGTCCCCGTTGGAGCCCGGGTTTCCTCTGACGGCTTTGGTTCTCAGGTTTTCTAAAAGGATAATGAGACTGGACAGAAGTGATGGGGGTAAGTGATGTCATGCACCCTACCGCAAATTAATTGTGCCAGGGTTTCTTTTTATTTCTTCCATGTAAGTAACGAAACGCAGGCACATGGGTCACTTCTCTTTCCCATCCAGTACAAGTTTCTTTCACTGTTAATAGTAATATTAATGGGGGTCGGACTAGATGACCTTTAAAGATCCCTTCCAACCCAAACTATTCTATGATTCTATAAAAAAGGAGACCAAAACCTTCACCACCTTCTCCAAATAAAGGATCTTTTGCTTCTCTGCACATAATGTGGAGGAGTGGCTGCTCTGCAGCTTGCACTTTTCTCCTGCTTCCTCTTCCAGCACTGTCCCTGTAATTAATAACCTGCAAACCCCGTCACGGCAGAGGCTGCAGAGCAGGAAATCTGCCTAAATCGGCCTTTCCTTCTCCCGAGCCTCCCAGGAAGCTCGGGAGGGGAGATCCTGCTGCCGTGGAGGATCCTGCCTCTCCACGTTGTCTCCCTTTGCAGATCATCTGCCCTACGTAAAACCCACGGGAGGGAGGGAAGATGCTGCCCCCCTTCCAGCCTGCGCCTGGCCGGTCTCCGAGAGCTGAGCTCCGGGATCTGGAGCCCTCAGTTCAAGGCACAGAGGGAGGCTGGAGAAAGTGAGGGATAAAAGGAAAGAAAACTTTACTGAAGTCAGTGGATGCAGCAAATGAGCCAATAAAAAAATGCAGCTGGGAAAATGCCGACGTGCTCGCTGTACCAAGTAGTTTCCTCCTCCAGGCGTTCCCCAGGGGGATTGAGGATTACGGATCCGGCAGAAGGATCGCGGTAGCGAGCGAGCCTCTGCATTGCAGGTCATTTCATCCAGAAAATAAAAAGCACTGCGGTGATACCGGGGCTGGACCGGAGGAGGTAAGAAATCTCTGTGGTTGGCAGAGTTGAACTGGAACAGACGCCTGACGTGCGGTGAATCACCCCCCCTCTGCTCGCTGCGAGGAGGGGAGGAGGATAACGGGTTTGCTGAAGTACCCGCGCAGTCGCTCGCCGTTTCCACGCGGCAGCGTTTGTGTGCGGAGTCGGTACGGTCGTGGTACGGCTGTGCTCCCCTGCGCGCGCTGAAGAAATACAGGAGGCAGCGGAGGCAGCCGGCCGCCAGGCTGCCGTTCAACACGCTGCCGTCTGCTCTACGGCCCGAGGGGGAACTCAGCCCTCTCCCCCCTCAAAAATACCCCCTGGAATTTTTTTTATCTATAGCAGACCACAATTTAGTTTATATCGCCTGCAGGAGACCCAGCGGGGGATAAAATTGAGATGGGCTGAGTGAAAAAAAAGTATCTTCTATTAAATCATTAAAACTATGTCTTCTGTACAGTCATCACCGAGTTTTCTGTCCGAGTGTATGGCACTGCTTTGAAAGCTGATGAGCTTGTCGCCTGGAAAAGGATCGCAGAATCGTGGACTGCTTGAGGTTGGCAGGGACCTCCAGAGATCGTCTGGTCCACCCCCCTGCTCAAGCAGGGCCACCCAGAGCTGGTTGCCCAGGACCATGTCCAGATGACTTGAATATCCCCAAGGATGGAGACTCCACCACCTCCCTGGGCAACCTGTGCCAGTGCTCGGTCACCCGCAGAGTGAAAAAGTGTTTCCTGGTCTTCAGAGGGAACCTCCCGTGTTTCAGTTTGTGTGCGTGGGCTCTGGTCCTCCCACCGGGCACCACTGGGAAGAGCCTGGTGCCATCCTCTTGGCGTCTTCCCTTCAGGTATTGACACACATCGATGAGATCCCTCTGAGCTGTGTCTTCTCCAGGCTGAAAACCCTTCTCTGTACTTCTCCATGTGCTCTCCCTGCAAAGAAGAGCTTTTAAATCGGCCAGAAACCTTTCAGAAAGGAAGCGCTGTGGAGTTTGTGTTGCCTGTGGATCCCAGACTGGTGCTTCAGCTGGTCTGGAGCCTCCTAGGTCTGACCCAGGGAAGCTCCACGTCGAACAGTGCGTTGGGCTGGATGCTCTGCAGTCACCACCGAGACCTGGAAATTGGATTACAGGATGGAGGCTTTAAATTGTACCTCCTTAACGATCCACAAAAACTGACGTTCTGACATGGCCTTGTTTCTGTTCCCAAAAAAAGGTTTGGAAAAAAACACATACCATAGAGACTGGCTGCTTTGTATGTTGGGAATGGCTCGTGGAGGCTTTCAAATCCTGAATTCAGACCACTTCAGCAGTGAACGAGGCACGTTGCGCTGTCTGCCACATCAGTTTGCAACCCCGTCTCGTTCCTCCTCCTCTTCCCGTTTCAAGTTTGCCATCAATTTTCCAGCCTCTTGGCCTATCTCAAATGTGTTAAGCGGTGATTCTTCCGCCCCTTTGTTAAAAACCCTCTTTTGCTGTCGGCTGAATTTCACAGCTGGTATCCGAAGGGGGCACAGTAGAGGAAACGGGCTCGGCCATCTCCATCCAGCTCCACTGAGCCGGCATCGCCTCGCACGGAAACTGTCACTGCTACTCGACAGCCTGGGCAGTGGCCAAGGATTAAATGGACTTTAGAGAAGGCTTTGGTTTCTCTTACATCATTTCACCCAACAAAAACGTAACCATGTGAATATCTCTTAAATATTCTCCTGAGCCATCCAGTATTTGCTGTGAAGAACAGGAGATGCGGTTACGCTTGCCCTTTTTAGTGCTTCATCTTCGCTACGAAAGTGGAAGCTATTCAACCTCGAATCTGCAAGCTGAGCTCCACAGATGGTTTCCCCAGCTACTCTCGTTCTTCTCTTGCACCAAAATAGCTCATTTCAGCCAAAAATGCGCTTGGATGCAGAACAGGCAGTGTAGATACCCACAGAGGGAGAAGACTCTGGGTCCTCTTCTGAGTGCTTACTGGGAGAGAGTGTGCTGCTGAGGCTGGTGGTCAGGCTTGGATCATAGCATCACAGAATGGTTTGGGTTGGAAGGGACCTTAAAGACCATCTAGTTCCAACCCCCCTGCCCTGGGCAGGGACACCTCCCACCACACCAGGTTGCTCCAAGCCCCGTCCAACCTGGCCTTGAACACCTCCAGGGATGGGGCAGCCACAGCTTCTCTGGGCAACCTGCGCCAGGGGCTCACCACCCTCAGTGTAAAGAATTTCTTCCTCAGATCTCATCTCAGTCTCCCCTCTGTCAGTATCAAACCGTTCCCCCTCGTCCCGTCACTCCCCTCCCTGATCCAGAGTCCCTCCCCAGCTCTCCTGGAGCCCCTTTAGGCACTGGAAGGGGCTCTGAGGTCTCCCGGAGCCTTCTCTTCTCCAGGCTGAACTCCCCCAACTCTCCCAGCCTGTCCTCCCAGCAGGGGGGCTCCAGCCCTCGCAGCAGCTCCGGGGCCTCCTCTGGCCCCGCTCCACCAGGTCCGTGTCTCTGCTGTGCTGAGGCCCCCGAGCTGGAGGCAGCACTGCAGGGGGGTCTCCCCAGAGCAGAGCAGAGCGCAGCAGAGGGGCACAATCCCCCCCTCGCCCTGCTGGCCACGCTGCTGGGGATGCAGCCCGGGATGCCGGGGGCTCGCTGGGCTCCAGCGCACATTGCTGGCTCATGGTGAGCTTCTCACCCACCAACGCCCCCAAGTCCTTCTCCTCAGGGCTGCTCTCCATCCAGATCCCTAATCTGCCCATGTGTCATCACTCAGCTGAGGACGGTTCAGGAAACACACAGTTACAGCTCGACCTGTGGGGTTTCGCTATCTGGGAACACACCATTTTACGTTGCGTTCTGGATTTGCAGTGAGGACAGAAACAACATTAACCGGATGCTTTGAAGGAAGAGGTCGGGCTGAGCGAGCAGCATTGTCCATCAACACCAAAGTGGTCATGGCTGTGGCGTGAGCGAGACAAATGTGAGATGGGCCCGAACGGGGAAGAGACGGTTACGTTAAAACATTGGATTGAGGAGCTCCTTTCTGCTCCCCGCTCCGACGTTGGCCTCCCTGGACAAACCCTCTGTGCCCCTGCGCCCCATGCACAGAGCAGTGCCGGCATCGCCTGAAGGTTTATCTTCACAAAGATCAATCTGTGCGTTATCGAGCTGTGTGATGAAGTACCCATCTATTTTGAAATTGGGTTTATTCCGCTCCTGAATTTTTACCTTTTTTTTTTTTTTAACAGACTGGTTTTGATTTAGATTTTTTCTTTTTTAATGCAGATTCAAGAGCAGTTGCTGTGAGGTTTGCTTCTGCTGGGGTGTAATTAGTTTTGTCTACTGTAATTGCTTCTCCTTTTCCCATTGTTTATTGAAAGACGAATGAATTTCCAGGTCTAGTTGCACCGGGAATGCTGACAGCAGCTTTTTTAAATCCCATAGCGCAGCTATTTGTCTTTTTTACTCAGCTGAATCCTGCAGAGTGGGCCAAATTTGGCTTCACCTCTGTGTCCCGGGCAAATTACTGCCCTAATTAATTTCTCTAAGACCGGGGCCTCCTTCCTGCTTAACATAGGGGAATGACGGAGGGAGGGCACTCTGTCTGCAGGTGTCAAGTGTGGATAGAAAACAGCGACAACCTCGGATCAACTTGCTGAGTAAACCTGCATGAAGTGATATGAGACCTGATCATATAAAAGTACGGTTACAGGATTTTAAAAAAAAATGCATATTATTAATGCCACGTCCTCCTTCGTAAGCGTATCTTGGTCTCTGAGAAGTGAGGTGTGATCCATCGCATTGCGTGTTTCTCCGTTTATGCTCCCCGGGTTTATCGCTGCAGGCGTTGCTGTGGAGTGAGCAGAGTTGATTTTAAAACAGAAGAATTGGCGTTTTTCTTGGGAATGAGATGGCAAATTACTGCCGCTCCTTAAAGAGGAGGAAGGGGTGCTCCGTACGGCAGCCAGAGAGGAGACAAAGAGGGGACTGTGGCTGAGGAACGCGCGCGGTTACTGAGAACATCAGTAACAGTGGGAGACAACCGTGTGGCAGAGAAGGGCTGCTCGGCAGCGCTCCACCAGCCGGCACGTTTGGATGCCAGAAGAGAAAAGACCTCATGGAGGAAAGCTCCTTTTGGCAGAGCTTCGGAAGAAAGACAGAGGGAAGCAGCGAGTGCTTGGACTTCCCAGGAACTTGAGTGAAAGGATCCGAATACTCCTCGTGGGGCGCTTGAGCCAGCAGCGCTGAGACTGAGCCAGAGAATAATCACTTGTTAAGGCGTGAAAGTGGCAGGAGGCTTTCCGAGGCCGTGGTTCGGCGACAGAGTAAATCCAGCTTTAGGGCACCTTGTGCTAATCCAAGAATGCCATGGCCCCGTATGATGGAGCGCTGATCCAGATAAACTCCCGCTGCCAGCTCAGATGTGTCCAAAACGCTTTGACGGCTTAAGCTGCGTACCGGCAGGCCACGTTTTCTCTCTCTGTGTCGCTCTAATATGCCAAATCAGGTTTTGCAGGTCCCCTCGCAGGCGAAGGGACGCTGGTGTGAGTTCTGCGCTGTCGGTTGTAGCTGGTTCAGCAGAGAGGAACTGGTGCCGGGGCTGGTTCAGCTTTGTCTTGGTGGACGCTGGGCCGGGTCTTGTTTCGGAAACAGAAAAGCAAACTGGGAAAATTATTAAAATTTTTTCTAATGAAGGAGATTTCATTAGGAAATGCCAGGTTGGCAAAACCTTTTGAAAATCTGTAGCAGTAGCTAAAGCCGAGCACCTCACTGCTTCAATCAGTCACGTGGAAACTTGGGAGAGGACTACCCCAAATCCTGAGGAGCGTTGCTGGAAAGTTCTGTCTCCCTGCGGATCTGAGGCTCACGAACCCCCGAGTCTCCACACACACGGCTGTCCCCCAGGGGACTCCTGGGTTTCCATCAAAGACAGTCCTTCCAACGGGGGCCAAGGAACATCACGGCTGCAGCCTGCCTGTGTGGAGCTGGAAGACCATGAACAACACGTAGAGACGAGGACCATCCGTCCGAAGAGCCGAGAAGCCCTCGATGCCTTGTTGGGCTTCCCTGCCAGTAATGGGGACTTCTCCCTCGCTCCCAGTACCAAGGGCCTCTTTTGGGTCATGGCATACAGCATTCACTGCATCTGCCTCCAGTTTTGCCAAAACAGGTGGGTTTTTTTTTTTGCCAGAGTTTTAACAGAAATTTAATTACAAATATTAAACTTTATAAATATGTAATCTTGACGTGTTAAGACTTCTGAGCAGAACAGAAATGCCACGTTTTGAGCATCGCCCTGGCGAAAAGCCTGCACAGATCTGGAGTGGAAGCCCACTGCAATGCAGGACACGGCCCCAGGAGCTGCACGGCTGTAAGATTGAAAGAGGGAGTGCTGAATTCCTCGCTCAGAGTGAAATTCGAGGGACTGCAGCAGAGGAGAGAGGTGGCTGGACCGGTAAATCTACTGTTGCGATCTCCTTTAACCCTGCTCTCGTCTCTCGAATGCTTCACACTAGTTGGCTCGTGATAGCCGTTGGCTTTGCAAGGCCGGGTCTCCCTGCACCGTAAATCAGCGCTGCTTCCCTCCACCCACGTTACCGCATCCCGGCTCTTGCAGTGGAGAGCCACGGTGGGTGTGAGCAGAGTAAATGCCAGGCAGTTAATGTTCCTGGAAAGGAAACCCACATCACAGCCGATTCTCAGACTACCGCAAATTGTTGTCGAGGTCAGTGCAAATTACTACCCAAGGACACTGGCAGAGCGTGATTGTTCTCGGATAACGAGGGGATCTCATGTTAATTCAGCTGGCAGAGCTGTTACGACTAATAGCGGGGAACTGCTGCCGCTGCTTTCAAAATTATCTGACTGAGCTAATCCGAGGATGAGGAGACGATTTATTGATTTGAAGTCCTAGCCAGACGTAGATGGAGATAATTCTAGGATGTTAGGGGTATTATTCCTACAGAATAGCAGGCTTGGTAAATACTTTTCATTTATTTATTAGCCCCTGCAAAACAGTTGTGTTGTATTGCAGCTTGAATGTTTTATTTAGAGATGTGAATAGCTGAGATGCTGAAAATAAGAGCTTTCCGGATGGCAGTCATTTGATATTTTTGCTGAAACCGCTTGTTTTCTAAAGCAAATAGCCACTCAAACTGCTAACACTGGTTTGAGCTCACCCTTTCTTTAAAGCTATTTTTAAAAGATTTAAGAAAAAAAAAAAAAGGTGTTAAGTTTGCGGCTCTGCTTTTGCATTCTGGTCAGGTGTCTTTTCGCTCTTCCATGGGTCTCTTGCAAGCCGGCTCCTGAGGGCTCTGGTTAATGTCCTAGAAAATAACCTTGTGCTTAGACTAACAGCCATTTTATCGCAGCTGCTGTCTTGCTGTTTCTTGAGGGTGGAGAATCGCCTGCGGGAGCAGGGCGAAACAAGGACCAGGTTATTGCCAGGCTGCTCATGAACAGCTCACGCTCTGCTCCCGCGCCGCCGGCCCCGAACCTGACGTGTTCCTGCCCACCGCAGCTGTCTGACCCCGGGGTTTTCGCTGAACCGGCAGCCTGGCAAACCACGGGTTACAACCATCAGGGGTACGTATCGTGAAGGACGGGCTCGGACCCCGAGACTCAGCTGGTGATGGGACCTCAGAGAGCGTTTTGCCCCATTAGTACTCAGTCTGTCCTCTCGCCAACGGCCATTAGAAGGAACCGCAGGATGGAGGTCAGCCAGCGCTGGATCAGAAAGCCTCCCCGAGGAGCACTGGTGTTGGATTACAAGTAAGGATGCTGCTTCTTTGATGCCTTCATCTTCATTCTCTGCATTGCAAAGTAGTTTTGCTTCCCCTAGCCCGAGCAGGGAGGCGACACAGCTGAAATCTTTTGAGGTGCAGCTCTGGGATCAAGGGTCTGGGCGTCGAGCCCTGCCCTTCCGCTGACTCCTGCTGCAGCCGTATCAAGTCACTTCACCAGTACTTGCCTCCAGTTCCCTTAAAATGTGTTGAAGGTGTCACCCTCCCAGAAGGACTGCTCCACGGAGACAGAGCACATGGTGCTGATTTCTGGCCCTTTCGCACCTTGCGTGTTACCGTTCACCACCTGGAACCCTCCTTCACTGTCAGTTTTGCTTTCATTCTCCGCGTTGCAATCAGGCTGGGATGAGCACCGCTCCTCTCTCGTTCTCCCGAGTAGGGAAAATCCTACATCCTTCAAATCTCCAGACTCCCGTAAAAAAAACCTCCAAAATCTTTATCATTCTGCAGCGTAACAGATTTCAGATCTCTTAAGCAGCACATCCTCTGGGAGGTGGCTGCACGCCTGCTCCAGAGATGAAGGCAGCGTTGAGCGTAGGTGTTGCATGTTTATCGAGAGACCGAACGGGCACTTAAATTGTTTGAGTGTTAATGTCAAGTTAATGTCACCCAGCCTCAGTGTCTGGTGTTTGATGGCCTCGCTATACACAGGCTGTTGATACGGCTGTAGTTTTATTCGGGGCTTTGTCACTCGACCATAATAGCGTGAAAATAAGGAACGTTTTCGTGAGTCTGTGGCCAGCGAGGGCTTCACAGGTGTGAGCGCAATGTGCTGCTCATCTTCAGCATCTTCAGGCTGCTGTAGAAGCTGCTGGCTGCGTTTGGCTGCCTGTGGAGGGCTGCAGGTAAAGGAGGGAAGGATTGCAAAAGGCCCCATAGCACCGATAGCGGCGCTGCCGGGTCCGCAGCGACTGTTTGATCGTGGCCACGTCCCGGGTTGCATGAACATCACCAAGGGCAGCGACGCAGGAGGAAGGCAGGTGGAGAAACCCGACGGATCTGTGCTCCTCGGAGAAGCAGCTCTGCAGAGCTGTGCCAACTGCTTTGCTTTGCACTAAAAAGAGAGAAAGAAAAAAAAAAGAGGCCAGTTAAACCACTCAAAACCTGATATTCGTGCTCCCATCTGATGCCTGCGGTCGCAATGGGATCCAGGGCTCAGTGTGCACGTTGGCACGGACGCCCCTGAGCCGCCTGCCAAGGCTCTGCTCGCTGGTGCCACACGCTGAGCCCAGAACCGGGGCGAGCTCGTGATCCGTCCCCAAATGACACAGCGCCAGTGTGGGATGTCAGCGGGCGTCCTGCGATTCTCCCGTTGGAGCTGGGGCCAGTGCTGACATTTTCCATTACCAGAAGCATGGGCGGGGGAAGGTATTTTAAAAATGTATTTATAAACCTGTGCTCTTATGCACTATTTCCCAAACTTTGGGTGAAGACCAGCAGAGACAGGGATTCGTGTTAGGCCATATGACTGCTGGCGGTGAGAAATAACAGTAGGATGATTCCTGTTTCAGAGAAAAAGGGAGTAATACGGGCTGAGCTGATCGCAGTCAGTGATTGGGTGTATGTGGGGATGGGTGGGGAATGAAACATGGGTGCAGTGGATGAAGCACCTGTGTCCTCTCCTCCACTGAACTGCTGCAGTTCTGTATGTGCTCTTCTTCACAGCCCAGCGAGCCCCCGGCATCCCGGGCTGCATCCCCAGCAGCGTGGCCAGCAGGGCGAGGGGGGATTGTGCCCCTCTGCTGCACTCTGCTCTGCTCTGGGGAGACCCCCCTGCAGTGCTGCCTCCAGCTCGGGGGCCTCAGCACAGGAGAGACATGGACCTGGTGGAGCGGGGCCAGAGGAGGCCGCGGAGCTGCTGCGATGGCTGGAGCCCCTCTGCTGGGAGGACAGGCTGGGAGAGTTGGGGGGGTTCAGCCTGGAGAAGAGAAGGCTCCGGGGAGACCTCCGAGCCCCTTCCAGTGCCTAAAGGGGCTCCAGGAGAGCTGGGGAGGGACTCTGGATCAGGGAGAGGAGCGATGGGATGAGGGGGAACGGTTTGACACTGAAAGAGGGGAGATTGAGATGAGATCTGAGGAAGAAATTCTTTACACTGAGGGTGGTGAGCCCCTGGCCCAGGTTGCCCAGAGAAGCTGTGGCTGCCCCATCCCTGGAGGTGTTGAAGGCCATGTTGGACAGGGCTTGGAGCAACCTGGTGTGGTGGGAGGTGTCCCTGCTTATGGCAGGGGGGTTGGAACAAGACGGCCTTTAAAGGTCCCTTCCAACCCAAACCATTCTATGATTCTCTTGCCTGTCCCCTTTTACAACAGTGAAATAAGTGCCATTTCCATCATAGGGGGTACAGGTGCACCAGGAACGTGTGGAAAACATGTACCACTGCTCAGAGCCCAGGGGAGAGAGACCTGTGTGCCCACAAGTGCATTAGAGACATCAGCCACACATTCCCCTCCACCCCTCTGCAAGAGGGAAAGCGCTTGTGTGCAACACTCAGAGATCCCACCATGGATGTTTGGGCCTCTGGACTGTTAGGAAACGTTTGCTGGCAGGAGAAAAAGCTCCTCGGCAGTTAGTCTCCGATGTGGCGCGACGTCTTTGTGAAAAATATAAAAAGGGTGTAATTTTCTGGCGCTGTATTTCTCCTGCTGTAATTATTGCTTTTAATCACCTCATTACCTAGCACAGAAAGGAGCTTAAGGCTGCAGGTAGCAGCACGGTGGGGAGAAGGCACATCAAGGCTTCAGGCTGTGTTTTTTCACTCTGTGCCTTGGGGCATTAGTATTAGTTCCCTCGAGGACCAGCTTCCCAGCAGAAATTCAAAACCCGCATGAAGAGGTAGTGGAAGAAACACAGCAGCAGCAGGAAGAGCCCTCATCGCCCGAAGCAGCTTATGGGTGTGAGCACCGTCAGCTCGAGAGGCTTTGTCCAGGTGAGCTAATGAGGCATGAACGTCTGTCGTTACAGCAGCCCCAGCGCTCCAGACCACACTGCCGAGAGCAGCCACCGTGTGCTGCTGTGGGTTCGGGCAAAAAGCAGCAGCAGGAACCGAGGAGTCTGAATCTGGGCACCATGGCGCTGTCCCACTCTCCACTTTTTTCAATATAAAGCAGCAAAAGTGCCTCCTGCGGGGTCCGTGCTGGGCTGGGGCATGGAGCACCTGCACTGTTCCTCGCCTCCAGGCCAAATGGGAAAAAGCAAACCCTTTTTCCCCTGCTTTTCTCCCCACACTGAATGTATATATGCACACCCACATCCATCTCGATGGAGTCCTGAGCTCTACTGGGCTCTCCACATCCTCCTGTGTCGTGTAACCACAGCGCGCCGTTAAACCACGAGCTGCTGTTTTGGGGAGTGCATGAAAGAGCAGGTAATAGCCTTTGCGACCTGCCTTATCTCAGTGCTTCTGATAGAGATGCACCCATAAATCATCGTAAAAATGCGGTACGCAGGGGAAAACAGCCACCTCCTGCCCTCTGCTTATTTCCTGGAGCTTGAAAGCTGATTAAGAATCACTTACTTAAGCTGATGGGTTCCAAGTGATGCTACCAGGGCAAACTGCTCGCCTCGAACTGCCCATTAAAGTTTCAATTTACGTACCTTGCACAGAGCTGTAGGGCCGGGGTGTGAGCTGCTGGAATGACCTCTGTTAGCAGCCAGTCGGTTCATTAAATAGTAAAGAGCTGAACAATTTCCAGCTAAATAGCACACCGAGCGTCCTTATTTCATTTCCTGTTTTTAAAGGAAGTATAAATTATTTACTAATGTGCTTAAAGTCCTTTAAGTGAATCCAGGCAGTGAAGCAAAATCTTATTTACCAGGGCAGATGCCCAAAGGAGAGTGTCAGAGTGATGGACCCATTTGTGAACAGCCACTAAAATGCTGCCAACAATTTATCAGGTTTAATGGAGGTAATGGGCCAGGATTACGATGGAGTCTGGCTGGTGGGTCACACTTCTGTGCTTCGGATAACAGCTCGGTGATTCCTGCAATTCATGGATTAAGTCCAGAGAATTTCATAGAATGGTTTGGGTTGGAAGGGACCTTAAAGACCATCCAGTTCCAACCCCCTGCCATGGGCAGGGACACCTCCCACCAGCCCAGGTTGCTCCAAGCCCCGTCCAACCTGGCCTTGAACACCTCCAGGGATGGGGCAGCCACAGCTTCTCTGGGCAACCTGCGCCAGGGGCTCACCACCCGCACAGCCAAGAATTTCTTCACAATATCTCATCTCAATCTCCCCTCTTCCAGTCTGAAGCCATTCCCCCTCATCCTATCACTACAGGCCCTTGTAAAAAGTCCCTCCCCAGCTTTCTTGTAGGCTCCCTTCAGATACTGGAAAGCTGCTCTAAGGTCTCCCTGGAGCCTTCTCTTCTCCAGGCTGAACACCCCCAACTCTCCCAGCCTGTCCTCCCAGCAGAGGGGCTCCAGCCCTCGCAGCAGCTCTGCGGCCTCCTCTGGCCCCGCTCCACCAGGTCCATGTCTCTGCTGTGCTGAGGCCCCCGAGCTGGAGGCAGCACTGCAGGGGGGTCTCCCCAGAGCAGAGCGCAGCAGAGGGGCTCAATCCCCTCCCTCGCCCTGCTGGCCACGCTGCTGGGGATGCAGCCCGGGATGCGGGGTGGCCTTCTGGGCTGCGAGTTTCAGGTGCAGAATTTTTAAGTTTGCCCATTTGTAAGTTTAGGGGTGTTGATTTTCAAGCCTTGTCGCTTGAAAGCTTTAACCATCTTCTCACACGTGTGAAGTGTCATCCTGGAGATTCATGCGCACGTTTCCAGAGCTGCATTTCACTAGGCCACAGGTATTCATCCTTAGTGTAGACCTGAGCTGTTTCTGTTCCAGTTTCAGTCTTGCTCTTGGATTCTTTTTGCCAGCTGCAGGGAAGGAGACAGGACTGGGGCAGCTGAATGTCATCTTTTGCTTGGAAACACGGTGCCCTTTCCCCTCCCTGTGCTGCAGGATCGCGCCACCTTCCGCTGCTGGACCTAGTCCCCCGTGTTCTTGCCAAGCCAAGAAACAGTAAATCCTCCTGCGTGTGAAATGTTTACAAAAGGCCTGTAAATGTGGCCCTGACTCCTGCTCCTCCCAGCTGTGTTTTCACTCCATCTCGCCCCACTCTGATGGCCTCCTCGGGCTGCTCCGTGCAGGAAGGGGCTCGCCAGAGCAGGGCTTAGGCTCGCCAGAGCAGGACTTGGGCTCCCGATAAGGCAACCAGCTCCACGGGGGCAGGACATGTTTCTCAGGAACTTTTCCAGAACTGCCAGAGAGTTGTGACTAACTCAGCGAGGGGATTTTTAACAGACATGGCAATTCAACTCGAACGGTAGCAGCTGCTCCAACTGCAGCAATAAACTATAATACTCCGGCTCTTGCAATAAAACTCCCATCTGAGTCAGACTTTACAAATGCTTTACAACCGGTGCTTGCAATTCATCATATCTCTACTTGAATTACTTTCCAGGACCGGTCTCCATTCATTTAATGCAAACTATCTCATCTTGTCCATCTCTACCACGGGTTTCATTTTCCACAGCTACTTGCTGGGAAAATTCATTAACTCTGTGGTATGTCTGATGAAATTGCTGGTTGTAGGGCTGGTGATTTGGATGTTTTTCTTTTCCAGGCCTGGACAAAAAGGTGGTGGGACGTAGCATTGACCTTGGTCAATGACCAACCTTGGTCTTGTTTCTTTGTGTCACAGCAGGTCTTGGGAGCTTTGAATGGGGGTTAGGCTCTCGGGACTGTGGGCCAGGCAACCTGTCCCTCTGAGGATGGTGATGGCCCAGTTTTGGGACCACTCACAGGCCATGTGGAGACAGCAGCATCCTCTGGACACATGGCTGGGTAGGTGCATCAACCCGTTGGATCTCATGCCCTCTCCTGGCACCCGGCCCTCATCCCGACTGGGCAGAACTGACGGAAACAAGTCTGAATGATGTGTCTGAACAGATATTCACCCAAGTATTTCAGAGTTCTCACGCTCAAATTACTCTGTTTCAGGGGAACAGCTCCTTTCTCAACAAAACACTCCACGAGGAGGTTGCTCGGCACCCTCCATTAGGGAGGTGAAGAGAGCTTCTGCCCTTGGCTTCTTGTGTATGTGATCCTCGTCCCCTCCCCTGGTCCTGGCAGCACTGAGCTGCCGCGATGTAGCTCCGAGGCCCCGCAGTGAGGCCTTGGCTTGGGCTGAGGTTTCTGCTCCATTTCCCACAGCAGACATTCTTCTCTGGGACCACCCCATTACAGGAGAGCTTCCTCGCCACGAGGTTGGGAGCTGACTGGCGTAAATGCATTTTTTTTCCTCCTTTATATGATTTGGTCATTCCCGTAATAGTGATCATCAGTTTTCATGCTGTTGGGGTAGCTCTTTCCTTGCAGAGGCCATCTCAGTCCTCCACAGCTCCTCCTTCTGGGGTCTGGTGAGCCCCATAATGGCTCTCAGTCCAGTGTAGCAGGTCCAGGAGTCTCTGCCCTGACAGTGTAGGGTTGTAATACACCGACCTGCCGGGAGACAGCCAGCCGGGGAGCCCGTCTGTTAGAGACCATCTATCAGCCTCGATCAATAAATTTATATCCAGATGGATCCTTCCAAGCAGGCACCCTTTCCTTTATCACCAGCTCTGTCCCTGCAGCTGCAAGCAGGCAAGCTCAGCTGCTATGAAAGGGGTATTTTAGGGGCAGGAGTGACATGCTTCTAACACCCCAAAAAACTTTTTGGGGAAGGCGTGCATCCTTGGAGCCAGAGCTTGGAAGAGAGTCCATAGTCAGGACCCGCTCTTGAGGGGCTCTTTCAGGGTCTGCTGCGGATGGAGACGAGGTCTTCTGCTGAGGCTGTCGGAATCCCCCCGTAGCATGGCCCCAAGGAGTGTGCCACGGCTTGTTTTCGCAGGGAAAAAATCAGAAGAAATGGCCTCCTGCAAGGGAGGTTTCTGAACTCCTCAGGCATATCCAGAGAGGTGACGGGGCCTGTCCTGTCCCGGGTGGGGACCCAGTTTGTAACTCCAAATCCCGCAGGTGTCTGAGCTCGAGGGACCACAGGGCTGAGGTTTTACCTCACCTCCCTCCCTTCCTCTTGCAAAATTCGATTTGCGTCTTGCTCTGTGATTGTAGGTGGAAGAGGTTGGATCCAGCTCCAGCTGCCCCGTGTCGCTGGGGAACGGCTGTCTCGGCGCAGCGGGAAGAGGCAGGCCCTGTGCTGCTGCCCGTACCACTCTGTCCGAGTGTGGTTTTGATGACCCCGAGGCTGTTCCCTGATGCTTTCTTCCTTTGCAGAGCCAGCACGGTCCTTGGGTGCCTGCAGGATCTCCGTGCTGTGCTGGCATTATTTTGCCGCGTGAAAGCAGCAGCAATGGCAGTCGGGGACCTTCTCAGGCAGGACATTTGCTCCCAATGCCGTCCTTTATCATTGCCCAGGGAAAGCACAGGGGATCCCAAAATCCAGCGTGCCTGCAAGCCGGGAAAGCGGCTGGCTGTCCTGGCCCCTTCACTGCGAGCGGCTGCCAGCCCTTCCTGGATGCTCTGAACAGGAGCCAGGTTCCCGGGGAGAAAACGCGGGGATGCCGGTTTAATTGAGCCTGTTCAATGGCCTTCGGCTGCCATAAACCATGTTGCTGTCTGGGCAATGAAAGGAGCTGGGGGGAGGCAGGACAGCTCCTGATTCCCGGACCTGCTCCAAGCCAGCATCCCCCACAGCGAGGAAACCAGCCGCTAAACCCCCAGCACCTGCAAGGGGCCCTCGGCAGGGACACAGGGGTGTCGCTGATGCCGCCAAATGCCACATCTGGGGTAACATCCCTCCTGTGCATCCTCCGCTTTTGCTCTTTCCCATGGAACCTGTTTTACAAGCACAAGAGGAGATCCGAGTGCTGGAGTGGGGGCTGCAGTGGGGTTTTTAATGCCAGTTAGGGGCAGATGGGAGGCCGCGGGTGCCCATGCCGTGCCTGGCAGCCAGGCAGAGGGTCCCAACTGGAACCGTAGCTGGTGGCTGCATCGTTGTGGCAGCCTACGGGGACCAACCCCAGGTCCTCAGCAGCAGAGGCTCCGCCACAGAGCTGGGATGGCTGGTGCCTTCCTGACCAGCCCCATTTATCCCACTCCCGAGCGATGGGGGACCCTTGAGGCTGGCCAGGGGCAACGCTATGGGGATGCAGCTGGGGACCCGTTCCTTTTGCTGCCGCAACCCCAAGGGTTTTTCCATACATCCAGGCCTTGAGGACAAAGGGAGCTCCTTTGCCGGACCAGATTTGAGCTCTCTAGGGTGAGGGGTGCAGGTACGTCACAGCTTTTCCAGGATGCTGCCAGCCTCCCTTTCAGCAGGGATGGAGCGGAGATGAATTCATCCCCATTTGGCTGCAAACAGCATCTCGGAGCATCACCACGTTATCTCTGGGAGCCACGCTGGCTGGCTTGGGCTGCCGACGGGGATGGCTGGAGCTGAGGGAGGAATCCCACGTTGCTATTTGTGGAAGGGACTGAAATGTTCCCGGCTGTGAAGGCTGCGGCTCGGAGCCCGCTGGCTTAGCTGAGCCACGTCTGGGGGGAGAGGGGACATTCCCTTGCTGCCTAACGCCACCGAGGCCCCCGCTTTGTACCAGGGTGCAGCTTGACCCCGGCTCCGGTTGTCAATGCTGACCCTGAAATGCTGACACAACACATAGTTTCTCCTTAATAGGGCATGGAAAAGGCGATGCACGTCAGGGCCAGGCTTTTTGCTAATGTTGTGCCTTTCCCTGTCTTTATGTGATCCAGAAATACATTGGTTGAACCCCTCCTGGGTAAACTCAGCTTCAAAAAAAGATGATCTTGGGCAGATACTTCCTGCTCTGGAAGTATCATGGTCCCAAGCTGGAAAACAGCAAACAGAGAGGGTTTTGTTGAGGTTAGGAGGGTCTTCCCTTAAAAATTGTTTGAGACCCTGGTTAATGGGGTCTTGGGCTCGGATCCCCGCACAGAGACATCCACAGCTCCTGGCCACTTCTCCAGAGCCAGTGCCTGAGGTCTGGCATTACCCTGGGGTGAGGACCTCACACGCAGATGTCCCCTCCACCTGGCACAGTGGTGGGACTGTGGGTTCCCCGAGTGCCACCCCAAACCTGACCACCTTTGTGGTCTTTTGAGCGAGATGTTCCCATCCCCCTGCTGCAATTTGCTGCCCTCTCCTTGGTGCTCACAGGCTGCTGTGGAGCTGGGCTGGAGCAGGGCTTTAAATAACCTCCTCCAAAATATATGTGTGTTTGTGTTGGATCGTTTCTGGGAGCTGGTTGACAGCCGGGCTCCAGAAACAGCGGGGTAGGCCAGGGGAGGGGGGAGGAAGGGGCAGGGGTGAGGGAGGAGTGAGGGGAGCTCCTCTAAGCCTCTTCACTGCCAGGGAAAATGCGATACTGCACCATGCTGGAAGATAAAAGGAAAGCTTTCCTCAGAGCTGAGATTTCTCCCGCTCATCTCGTGTCTCAGCGATGGGCTGGGGAAAGGTCACACGTGCACTCATGCTTGTTTGCATCCAGTGCAGAAACGCTGTGTCAATCAGTCCTGTGGTCCATCCAGATGGATTAGGGATGATCAAGGTACATCCCTGGCCTGTTGGTTTTAGTATCTCCTCATAAGGAGGCTACCCCGTCGCCTTTTCCTACCTGCTTTAAATCCTGGGCATCCTCCTGAACTCCCCTGCAGCTCTGCCACAGCTCCATGCAGCCCCAACAGCCTCAACTCCTCCGGAGGACAAGGCTCAGCAGGTCCCTCTGAGGGGTCAGTTCAGAAAGCACGGTGAGGAACAACCTGCAGGCTTAGATGGGGGGACAAAAATTAGGGTGCCTTACACCCAGGCCAATTTGTTGCAGATACAGGCTTGGCTGAAATGCCATTGGTGGTTTATACAGTGCTGGGAAGGGACCAGCACCTCTTCTGGCACCCAGACACAAGCTGGCTTTGTCTGTGTCCAGGGATGCAGCTGGAGAAGAGCACCAGGAGCTCACAGAGCACCTAAGCAGGTATTTCTGTCCACACTACGTCAGCCCAGTCTGAGCCCTGCGCCCCCAGTGCCCCTCAAATCCATCCATGGTCAACCTGGCTCCAGCCCAGCTGCAGCCTCAGTCCCTGGGATAGAGATTGGGAAGAGATAGATGGAACTGTGGCTTATAATTTTGGCCGAGAGGAAGTCCCCGTTGAGAACAGCGCTGCTGGAGCCCATGGACAGCAGCTGGCACTTGAGGAGCACAGAGATGAAAGGAGACAGGAGGATGGGGCCACCAGAGAGACCACTGAGGTCAGCATGTTTTGCCAGCCCAAGAGCAAGGGAAGAGAGCGAGAGCAGAGGACAGTGGGCACAAATGGAGCAGGAAAGGGGGACGGGGGTGAGGGACAGCTGTGTCCCTTTTCTCTGGAGAGATCATAGCTCTCTGCAGAGGGTGGGGGACAGCCAAGCTTGGACAGGCCCAGAGAGAGAAGGAGTTGGCTGAGGGCAGGGCGTGATGGTTGGACACACCAGGAATGAGAGAAAGGTGTTTGGTGGCAACAAGAGGGGACACAAGACCCTCACCAGCAGCTATCATTGCAACGTGGACTGTGGGCTGCTCCAGACAGGCTCTGTCTCGCCGTTGTCTCCTTCATCTCTCAAATCCTGGACAAATGAATCCCTGGGGAAGAGGGAGGAGAGGAGAGACATGAAGCTTTTCCCACCCTGGAAACTGTCTCCACTGACATCTAGTGGCGAAATAGCCCTTTCCCTGGTAGACAGGAGAGCTGGCTCCTCCGGGCGCTGCTGCCTCTCCGTTGTTCCCCACGGGCGATGTCGGGGTGGGTGTTTGAAGGAGAGGTGTTTTCCCAGTGCTCTACTGGTCATACTGGTATTCCCTGTGTGGTTTGCCTGGCTACATCTCAATGAGGCAGCAAAGCGGTGCCCAAAAACACTGGCTGCAAAACACCATCGTTGGCGCAGTGACACTGTTAAAGGGTCGCTGGTGGGGTTTGGCCCAGGAGTTAGCATGGTCCAAACCTCAACAGGGGTCAGGATGCGGCCACCCTGTTTGGGAGAGAGCTTAAACAGCTGGACGAGGGCCGGGCTGTGTCAGACACCCTCACCCACGCTCCCAGGTGGATTCAGAGCAGGTGAGAGACGTCCCACTCCGTTCTGTCCTCTCTTCAAGGGTTGGTACCAGCTCCAGAGCAGAGGTGCCTTCTCCACCTCGCTGTTCCCAGAGCGATCCTGATTGCTGCCTGGCATGTTTATGGGGCCCTGCTCTTTGCTCATCAACTTTGCATGACCTGAGCAGTCCAACCTGAAAATGGAGGCAGCGTGGGAGGTGGCTGCCAGGCAGCCCAGCCTGTGGCAATGCCTCTTTGTGGAGACACGGGGGCCATCAACCACTTAATTTCAAAACACTGCTGGCCCTAACCTGCAATCCGCTACTCTCAACTACCTACAAACAAGAGAGCAGCCATGCTGGCTCAGGAGAAATCTAGTCCAGAGTTTCTTTCTGTAGCTTTTAGCCTGAAGAAAACTGAAAATATGACAAACCTGTTTGCAGCAAACACCCAGCTCCCGCTGCCTTCATCTGCTCTTCGTGGGAGGACCATGAACAGTCAGACCCTGCCCGTCTTCCCAAAGCTTGTGTAGGTTGGTAGATCTTCACCACATTTTATCTTTCCCAGGTTGAGTCCCAACCTGCACAACTTACTGCATGCAAAGGTGCTCCCAGACCTGTCAGCATCCCTGCGCTGACCCTCTCCCAGGTTTCCTCTACCCTTTTGGAGACAAAAGGATCAGATGTATGTAGTGGGCACACCACAGAATTATTTACAGAGCCATGAAACGATGGTCTCNTAGCTCCTGCTGCCTTCATCTGCTTCTTTTTTTTTTTTTTTATAATTCTATAATTTAATTTCTTCTTTTGGTGCACAGACCCCTGCAGCATCCACACCAGGAGCAGAGCTGTGCAATGACCCCGCCTTCGCCCATGGCCGCTCAGTTTCTGTAAAGCCTCTGGCAAGGCTACCCAAGAGAAGCCTTCCAGAAGGCCAAGCAGCTCATTTCAACCTTTTTGCCCTTATCCCCCTATCTTCTGGCTGCATTCTGGGAGGTTTGCAAGGCAGGATTTCCCTTTGCTGACTCTTCCCAAACAGCTCATATTTACCCACTAGCGTGCAGCTATTTTCATGTATCAGTTCTACCCATTATTATGATTTCTAATTGAAATGGCACAACCAAACCCCTGCAATCCCTGAACCGTTTAAAAGAAAAAAATTGCCACTTTCCCCATCTTTGGTCACCACAGACGTTTCAAGTGAGAAATCCCATCCCGCTGTTACTAATTGAACCCAGCGCCCAGATTGCAGAGGTGATCCATCACAGGACTCAAAAAAAACCCGCAGAAGACTTCCCTGGAGTCACAGTTCTCCTGTTTACTGAATCCCTTGTCTTGCAGTGAGGCATAGGGACCACAGCCCTGTTGCTCGAGATGCTGCGGACGCAGTAGGAAAGACCTGCAATAGTTTTAAGTTTATGGTTAGCTATCTTCCGTATTTACAGTTAACTATTAATAGTTAATAGCGATTCTTAAAATTTACATAAAGCAGCATATTACAGGATAACAGTACAGCATCCGCTGGCAGCAAAGGCTCCTGATGTTTCCCTAGAAATAACCAAATAGCCCATCTGTGATTTTCAAACCTTTTTCCTGATGGGCATTGCCTTCATCTGTGACTGCCTTAAAGAGAAAAAAAAAAAAGATTAAATTTACAGAAGCAGCCCATTAGGAGAGAGCTCTGCAGCCCCCCCTCACCTCCCACAGGCCCTTGAGCTCTGCTCCCCTCACACCCAGGGGGATCTGAGGGGAAGGCCTCTCTACCACCACAGCATGCCTCCACGTAGCAAATCGGGGTGAATTATCTTATTGCCAACTCCTGTGCCCGTTTATACCGTTTTTTTTCAGCCCTGTTAATGCCGATTGCGGGCGTTCACAGCCGCCTGGCAGGGCGGGAAAAAACCCACCGGCAGCGCAAGGGTTAAACCTCCCCAACATGGCGGCGCCTCAGCGCGCCGGCAAGAACTACACTTCCCATCGGCCCCCGCGCGCCGGCCCACGTGACTCCGCCACCCAATGGGAAGCGGCGGAAGGCGGATATAGCCCTCCCTCTGGGGCCCGCTCCCTCCTTTCCGCCGGGCGGCGCGGCTCAAGATGGCGGTGCAGATCTCCAAGAAGCGCAAGGTGAGGGCGGCGGCCCGACCCGCCGCGGCCGCGGGGCGCCTCCATATCGGCGGGGTCGCGCCGGAGGCGGCGACGGGCCTCGCCGGAGCGGGGCGGCGGCGAGGGGATGGCGGCGGATGCGGGAGGATGGCGGCGGATGGGGCTGGGCGGCTCGGCGGGGAACATGGCGGCGGGAGGCCGGGGTGAGGCAGCGCGAGGGGGGCCCTGTGAGGGCCCTGGGGTGGGGGGGAGCTATGATTCCCCTTACAAACCTTTCGTGGGGTTTGCACAGGGCCCTGGGCTTGTGTGCACAGGGGAGAGAGGCTGGAGTTGAGCTGAGGGGCGCGGAGAGGTGCTGGGAGCAGATGAACTTCCTTGTTTTTTCCCTTTTTTTTAAGTGGAGAGAGTTTGGGCTTAGTGATTCCCTGTTCCTGTAGGTCAGCGAGGCCGGGAGGGTGCTGTCTTGGAGAGGGAGGGAGGCTTGAGGCCTGACCACTGTCAAGGTGGAGGTGGGAGCCCTGGCAGCAGGCCCCTGTGGGGCTGGTAAAAGGAAGTGATCCTTCTAATTATTTTACGTAAATTCATACCGAATCAAAGTACCACCACGAGTTATGATTTCGGCATGAAGTGTGGCTGTAGTGGGGTGTGGATCAGGCAGTGGTGTAGGCTCCTGCTAGAAGTGAATTGTTTCTGGGAGCTTCAAGGGAGATGCTTTTATTTCCCCCCACTGCTGCTTTCTCTCCGTAGGGGGAGAGTCTGCCAGTCTGCAGGATGGTCCCAGGGATGAATTGCACCCAAACTCAGTGTGAAAATCTTGCGTTCAGGCTGAGCACTTCAACAGAGCTTGACTTGGTCCCATTTGTTTTTTAGTTTGTCGCTGACGGTATCTTCAAAGCTGAGCTGAATGAGTTTCTGACTCGTGAACTGGCTGAAGATGGGTACTCTGGAGTAGAAGTCCGGGTCACTCCAACCAGGACTGAGATTATCATACTTGCCACCAGGTAACTGAAATGCTGCTGTTGATTTACAGGTACTGTGCAAGGTTGTAAGGGATGCTGCTGCAGGCTGAAGCTTAAAATGGTAAATATTACAGGAAGCTACTTGATAAAATCCTGAAGTGATCTTTAGTGATGCAGCAGTGGTACAACTCCTGAACTAAGCTAGACACTTAGTCTGGAAGCTCTTTGGGGTGGTTACAGGCTCAGACCTGGAGACACTTTTCTCAGTCGTACTGTACCTTTTTTTCCAGAACTCAGAATGTCCTGGGTGAGAAGGGACGTCGCATCCGGGAGCTGACCGCTGTCGTGCAGAAGAGGTTTGGCTTCCCTGAGGGAAGCGTTGAGGTAAAACTGTCTCTGTTAAAACAGTAGTAAACAGGTTGTGCTGTTAGCTTTGTGCACTGTCTGGATGGTGTCAGCTGAAAGGTGGTTTGACTTGGAAGATAACTTGAGGCATGTTTTACCTGTTCTCACAAAACACTCTTGCGCTGAAATGAAAAATGCTTTGCTGTTTGTGGTAGTTCGAGTGCTGTCACTTTGGCTGGTTTTCTCTGATTTTCCAACAAGGAGAATACAGGTAAAACTTTTTAATCTGTAAATATTTATGGAGAATATTGCTCTCCCAATATTGAGGTGAGAAGCAGTCTGACAGCATAATGTTGTTTCGTATTTGTGTGTTAGCGTTACCCTTATTGAATTCGTACTGCTTCTGTCCTTGTAAAGAAACTGTTTTGGTGCAGAAGGATTTTTAATATTTTTGAGTGTGATGCTGTAGTAAAATAGACATTAGAGTGATACACCAGTAATTTCCAGTCTTTTAATGTTTGAAATCTGGTGCACATACTAGTACTTTCCTCTAAAACAAATTAGAGGTGGGGGGAAATGCGTGGTCTGGGGCAGTGCTCGCATTTACTCCTGCTCAGCCAGTGTTGCTGGATCGCATTATACAGTGAAGATTGCTGATTATCTCCAGCAAATGCTTAAACATATTGAATGGCATAAACCCTCGCAGAGCACATCATGATTTGTCAGCTCTAAGAATACTGTGTGTGTGATTTTGAATTTGTGCTTCTTCTGAAGTATCAGACTTTGGTCTCTTGGAGGTGTTAGACTGAATGCACCTCGCTCTCCCAGCTTTCAAAACTCAAACTTTTTCTTATGTTTGTTTTTAATGCTTAAGCAGACATATATAACTGATGTGTTGTAAAAACTGCACCTCAAGCGACATTCTTGTGATTGTCTGGATACCTCACTCAAGTGATACTTAATGTTTTGGGGCTGTTTGAAACAGCAGCTCTTTGAGACTGCACCATGGATGTTTTAATAGTCTCCTGACTTTCGGTGGAGCATCATTAGTGTGTCTCAGCTCTGCCAGGAGTAGGAGACATGCACCAAAGGAGTTAAGGGAGTGGAGTGTTTGAAGATAAAGCTTCTGTGTGAAAATGTGGAAGGACTGACTGAACTGGGTGTACAGGGTGGGGCGTAGAGTAGTATGAAGCCCCTGTGTTCTGTTAAATTAAAAGTATCTTGAAATACAGCCCTGTTTGAGTTTACTTCTTTTCCTTTGTAGCTCTATGCCGAGAAGGTGGCCACGAGAGGTCTGTGTGCAATCGCTCAGGCAGAGTCCCTGCGGTACAAGCTTCTGGGAGGTTTAGCAGTGCGTCGGTGAGTAGAGCAAGTTGAATGTGATGGCACAGTGGGGAAATGTGGGATTCAAATACCATTTCAAAAAAATGCCTTGCCAACTCGTCTTTAGTTTGAAAATTTAACCTAGTAATGCTGCACTTGGTGAGGGCAGTTCATATTTTTGATAATTCTACTGTATAGAAGCTTTTTGTTTAGTACACAGTTACTTTTGATGGTAATTCCTGGAAAATGCATTTCAGATATAAAAGTTGAAGTCTTAGAGTAGATCAGATTACAAGTTGTCTGACTGGTGTGCATAAAGCTTGCATTTATTTCTTTGTGAATAAATGGGTGGAAGAGCGAAACACAATTTCAAGCCTTCTGGCTCAATTGTAGTTCAGGTGACAGTGGCCTTGCTTTTTAGATCCCTTCGGTGATGATAAGATGACGAGTCAGAAGTGGGTGGCTCTTGTTGTGGTACCTCCACAGTGTCATGTTCTGTGATGCTGTGTGTGGTTCTTCAGCAGGAGCGTCCTGTCATCATTGAATGATTTAGAGGCATTTGTCTGAGAAGGGATGAGGAGCTGCAGTCCTGATGTGGGTGTGTTGGCCACCTTCAGCTGTGAAGCTGCTTTTTTATTGTAAAGAGTGTGTATTTGTCAGTGTTTCCACAATTTTACAGGGCATATAAGTCACAAGAATTTTGTCAGGCTGGGTTTAACAGTGCTAAAATGGTGTGAAGATTTTTGCTACGTTCTGTAGTATTGACAGAACGTTGGTTGCATGGGTGCATGTTCAGATGGCTTTTTACAAACAAAGGTTGAAGTGTCATTGCTTGTGCTTGAAATGAGTGTAAAATGCCTCCACGGAGCCATGTGGATTTGTCAGAGTGGGAGTAACGCTGTGGCTGTCGCTGCTCTTTCCCTGCAGAGCCTGCTATGGTGTCCTCCGCTTCATCATGGAGAGCGGTGCCAAGGGTTGTGAGGTGGTCGTGTCCGGCAAACTCAGAGGCCAGCGTGCCAAGTCCATGAAGTTTGTGGATGGCTTGATGATCCACAGTGGAGACCCGGTGAATTACTACGTCGACACAGCCGTGCGTCACGTCCTTCTCCGGCAGGGTGAGTGGCTGGGATACTGATCCCTTTGCAGCTCTGTTGGTTCTTTCTATCAGTGCTTCGGAGCCAAAAGATCTCAACTCCTGGGGTCCCATGTCTGCAGGTTAGAGGTTTCCCTCTGTCACCTTTGTGGTGGTAACACATGATTTTGATGTACCACTGATCTTGCAGAGTGGTTCAATTGTGCTACTACTAGTTGTTCTGACTCTGAAAATCTGTTATTTTCTTGGGCTTTTGCAACTAAGCTTCTCACTAGTGGAATTTGCATGTTACATCTGAAGTAGAACTTTATTTGCATTTTTGTTATGTTAATGGGGAACGGAGAAGAGGCCTTCAGCAGAATTTTATGTGGTCGTCCCAGGGCATTTGCTTTTTCAGATACTGACTTGTGTCCTATAGCCTTTGGGGTTGGTAGCAAGACAACTTACAAAACAAGCGCATATTGATTATTGACAGTTTGGATTCTGTCTTTCTTGGCTCCCAGGGAGTAGGCAGAGAGAACACAGGTACCACAAGACCTATGAAAAAGCAAGTGTCAAGACAGTTTT
>VUYV01000466.1:372018-390411 GCA_008711295.1 Anarhynchus alexandrinus
CCTGCCATAGGCAGGGACACCTCCCACTAGACCAGGTTGCCCAAGGCCACGTCCAGCCTGGCCTTGAACACCTCCAGGGATGGGGACTCAACAACCTCTCTGGGCAAAGAAAAAAATCTTCATGGTCCCTTCCAACTTAAACCATTCTGTGATTCTATGATCTGTCCCTGGTTCAAGCCCTGTCTTGCTGTCTGAAACGTCCCCCCGTTCGGTGATACCCAAGAGGACCTGCATTCGCTCTGCAGGGACCTGATGGCCAAGTTACAGGCAGAGCTTCCTCATATTGCTGTATCCCACAGACACCGTTTTTCCATCCATCTCTCCACCTGCGCTAACACCCACCTCTCCTTTCCCCCAGCAGCTCGGCTGATGGAGCGGCGGACCTCTTACCCATCGCATCTTCCCATACATCCCAATTTCCCCCTGCACCGGAGGCGTGCGATGAGCAGGTCGGTTGGGATCTGTTCTTCCTTGTAGCGCAGCACAGTGGCAAAAATCCTCGTGTCTGGCAAACTTGCGCCGTTTAGAACGGCGTTACGGCAGCAAATATCCGCAGCCCCAAAAGTCATGTTGAAGGAGTTAAATGCTTACGCCGCCCGGTGCCAGACTGCCGGGCTGAGAGCGCTCGCAGCAAAGTATGTGCCGTAGAGAAGTTTCTGCGCTGAGTCACGGGTATTGAATGCCACTCGCTTTCAACCCTGGCACATTTGAAGCTGCATGGGATTTCGGGTTTTTTTTAATGGCAATCTGGGATATAGTGATATTCTAAGGTACCACCCAGTAATTAAGCACCATCCTCATTGATGGCTGCCACATTAACAGAAGGATGCTGCGTCATTGTGTTGTTTAACTGATGTTTGTATCTTCCTTTGCTTCTAATCACCGTGTAATTTCATTTTTCTCCCCCTTTTGATGCTGGTTTTGGCTCTGCAAGTTTCTCTGCTTCCCTCAGAAGACAGGGGGCTCAGCAGTTTGCTACCTCTCCTTGCTATAGTAGAAAACAGCATCTGGTTTAGTCTTCTGGCTTTGAATATTCTGCCCAAAGACCTGGGTGACCATCTTGCAAGCGCCTTGCACTGGGATCATCTCATCTTCCCACTGACCATACCCCCCCAACACAGCATCAGTCCACTAATTCTAGAAGATGGCATCAAAAAGCAACATTTTTCTTCTGTTTAAACCGTTCAGATGATGCCACGTGAGCAGATCCTTCACACCTCCACACCTGTGTTTGTCTATTCTCCCAAGGAAGAGGCGATAGGGCAAGAGGAAACGGCTTCAAGTTGCACCAGGGGAGGTTTAGGTTGGATATTAGGAAAAATTTCTTCACTGAAATGGTTATCAAACATTGGAACAGGCTGCCCAGGGAAGTGGTGGAGTCACCATCCCTGGAGGTATTTAAAAGATGGGCAGACGTGGTGCTGAGGGACATGGTTTAGTGGTGGCCTTGGCAGGGTTAGGTTGATGGTTGAACCTGATGATCTTAAAGGTCCTTTCCAACCAAAACGATTCTTTTCTCCCAAGGAACAGGTGATAGGACAAGAGGAAATGGCCTCAAGTTGCACCAGGGGAGGTTTGGGATGGATATTGGGAAAAAATTCCTTCACCGAAAGGGTTGTCAAGCACTGGAACAGGCTGCCCAGGGCAGTGGTGGAGTCACCATCCCTGGAGATATTTAAAAGACAGGTAGACGCGGTGCTGAGGGACATGGTTTAGTGGTGGCCTTGGCAGCATTAGGCTGTTGGTTGGACTTGATGATCATAAAGCTCTTTTCCTAAGTGAAAAAATTATATGATTCAAATGAGGGGAGGTCTTGGAGCCCTCCCTGTACAAAATTTTCCACCAGCTCCCCAGAGCTGTTCTGGTCACTGGGTGTTTGCCTCTGGCTGTGAGAAGGATTGTCCCATTCATCCGTTCCCAGTTGCCTTTATTATGGCTGAATTGATCCGTGGGGTGTAATTTCGCTAAAGCCGTTACGGGGGAAAAGTGCCAAGGGCTCTCACTCTCTGGGTAACCTTTTGGGTGCCAACCGTGAAGTCACTTCAGATGCCTGAAGGCTCTTAACTTTGTGTGATTTATTTCATTTTTTAATTTTTTTTTTTCTTTTTCAGTGGGGTGCGTGGAGAAAGAAATACCTGAACAAAACACGTTTCCAGCTGACATCTTCCCTGGGCATTTGGCATCCAAACAGGTACCTTTTGCTGCAGTCTTTAATGATAATATGCCTAAACGGTCCTCACTGGCTTCCCAGCGGTGATGTTCAGAGATCAGCTTTCTTCTGGGAGGGATTCAGTGGGGGAGAGAGAGGTTTTGAAGTACCTTGAGCACCATAGTTTTGTGTACCCGGGTGGATATTTGGAGCAATTTTCTTGGCTTTGTGTCTGCATTAAATGATCAGAACGTGGCCCCAGGGGTTTTATAGCACGGTCTTCGCTTTAGTACGGCGTTGCCATAGCAAAAAATGAATTTTCAGGTAGCAAACAATCAATACGCAGGTGAAATGTTACTGGTCCATACCGGCAGCGTGTACCACCTGAGAAATGAGAAAAGCTCCTTTAAACTCCCAGTGTCAGCTGCTTTTTTTTCTGCCAAGCTCTGAGTTGCTCCACCTTCAAACCCTTCTGCGTAATTACTTCCCATGCAAGACTTTTTTTTTTTTTTTTTTTTCTCTCTTCCTAGTCACATTTAAAAGAAACTCTAAAACTTTTAACCCGGAGCTCTGTCGATGCAGCCCAGCACCAAACTCCTTTGACCCACGCGCAGCGCTCTTTGCTTCGGTCCTTTTAAATGGCTTTGCCTCAATAATGGGCATTTCGAGTTGAATAAAATAGTTCTTTGTGTTTAAGGACAGGCAGCCCGGCATAAAGATATTTTGATTTTTGCCTGATTTTTCTATGTATATTCCTCCCTATTCCTGTCCCGCACTACTAATTCATCCCCCTGAGTGCATTGCTTAAGACATCCACGATAGATCTGCAGGTCTTTAGGACGTGAACGCGCAGAAAATGAGTAAATTCCACCAAAAAATGTCAGCAAACAGCTTAATCTTCACCGTGAACGTATTTTTTTCCAGGGTCAAATTGCTAGGAACGGGGCTGATCGGCGTTGCAGGGGGAGATTTCTGGACTGGCCGGCGCTCCCAGCCCCCACAGTGCCACGTAGGAGATCCTACAGCAGTGGGATGGGGAAGAGGAGCGGGAAGGGGGGAGCGAATACTGGGAGTTGCCTTCTTCCGTCTCCTCCGCTCCTTTAATGAGAGGGCCCAGCTGCCAGAAGACTCAGCGGCTTCTCCAGCACAACTCCTCCCCTCCGGCCGCCCGGCTTTAAAACCCACTTGGGCAAAAATTGGCGTTTCTTTTGTGGCGAGTTATTTCCAGCGCGGTTATGGTCCCCCGGGGAGCCTTCAAATTTAAGGGGCTGCAGATCTACTGAGCTATAACATACTTTAATTTAAAAAAAAAAAAAAAAAAAAAAAAAAGAAAAGAAATAACCCCAAACCCCAAACAGTGTGTGATATGGGGCTGATCTGACACACCCCGACAAAAGACCCGGCGATTCGCAGTGCCTGGGCCGGCTGTGGGGGAGCTGCTGGGGTGGAGGACAGTGAAATCTGACTGGTATTGAGAGTCCTACACCCAGCCCTGCGGTAAACAACCCATGCTCGGCCGTAAAACATCTGGACTGATGCTGTCGCGGTCGTTTGGCTTGTCTTATTTAAAGCAGTGTTACTAAATCACTTCATAGAATCATAGAATGGTTTAGGTTGGAAAGGACCTTGAAGATCCTCTAGTCCAACCCCCCAACCCCGCTGCCATGGGCCTCCCCCCACACCAGGTTGCNTAGGCCCCCTTTAGGTACTGAAAGGCCGCAATAAGATCTCCGCGGAGCCTTCTCTTCTCCAGGCTGAACAGCCCCAACTCTTTCAGCCTCTCCTCATAGGAGAGGTGCTCCAGCCCTCGGATCATCCTCGTGGCCCTCCTCTGGACACGCTCCAGCAGGTCCATGTCCTTCTTCTGTTGGGGACTCCAGAGCTGGACGCAGTACTCCAGGTGGGGTCTCACCAGAGTGGAGTAGAGGGATTATGTATTATGATTATGTATTAAAGGAGCTCTTTATTTCTACAAAAGCAAACGAAAGCGAAAACTGCAGTCCCACAGGCTCTTTGGGCAGAACTTTTTAAATATAAACTCCAGCAGCTTTGCACATTTACCCTTTCTTTACCTGCCATGAAGCGGCGCTGGTGCAGGATTTCTGCTTCCCAGGATCAAGCACGGTCTGTAGCAAGGCTAGCCGTGAAGAAAATTCGTAGAGCAGAGATTCTTGGTCCCTTCTGGTGACTCTCAGCTTCAGTGGGGCAGGGGATTAAAGCTGTTCACCGGATCCCACGGTCAAGGGGATGGAGCTGGGTAGAAGCTAACAGGAGATCATTTTAAAACAGATCCCAGGCTGTCCTTTTTCATGCGGTTGCATCCACCGGAGGCAGATGGGATCTGATCTAAAAGGATTAGACAAATTAGACTAGTTTATTCCAGAAGTAGATACTCATGGGGATGTATGCTGAATATCCCTAATGCAGCAGGTCTGGGTGCTGGGGTGGCACAAGGCCAACGGACCACAGGCAAGCTGGAACCAGTCGCTTGCCCTAAAGGTGCTTGCCTCTCCCATGGTCGCTGGTGGAGCAGAGCTAGATGGACCACGCTGGCCTAGTAGGACATTTTGTGTGTCCTTATGAGCCTCGGAGTTTATAAACCTCACCTCCCGCTCTGGGTAACTCATTTACCTTCAGGGTTTTGCTGTGCTGCAGATGAGGATGGTCAGAGCCAGCACGGGTCTGGCACTGAAGAGCAGCTGAGAAGCCATCCTGACGCTGAACATCTCTTGGAGGGAGCACAGCATGTGGCAGGATTAGATCTTGGAGGGTTAAAACCCATGGGACCTGCAAAGATCGTGGTGGGGGCAGCAAATGTGATACTGATCCTCTTTGCAGCCTCCACCTTGAATGCATCTAGTCTTCCTGCAGAGGATGCAACAAGCCTGGGATACTCCTTGACACAGTCAAATTCCCAAATTTGCACATGCCCGTTGTGTCCCCCATCCTGATGACAGCGTTATCTCACCTGCCTGCAAGGGTGAGACAAAGGCAGCACTGATATGAATGCTCTCCTCCCTCTGCACTGCTTCTTGCTTCTGCTGCCCTCATCTGCTGGGCACCATTTTCTCACCTAATGAGTAGGAATGGAGAGAGAAGGTGAACCAACCTTAAAGAAACCCTCCTTAGGTCAGCTCAAACCTTCTCAAATCAGTTCAACCCTCCCCAAACCATTTCTTAATCCCAGGAGCAGTGTTATTACTGATCCGTCTGGGATTGCAGAGGAACTTGCATGTGTCTCAGTTTCATCAGCTAAATCTCTCCCCCAAAACAGAGCAAACAGATCTGGATGGAGCCTGGAAGCAGCCATGGCTGATGGAGGGATCCAGCCTGAGGTCATCTCCCAGAGCCATGTGAGGAGCTGTGGGAGCCGGGGACGGCGGCAACCAGTATGACTCCAGTCTCAGGTGAGTTCCCAGTAGCACTCCATTACCACGGCCTCACCTCTAGGCAAATCAAGCATGTGTTGGCTGAAGGGTTCCCCCATCCAGACCTAGTCAGAGCTCCGCTGGTTCTCTGGGTACCCACATGAAAAGGCTTTGGAGGGATCCTGCTTCTCTGCTCAGCTCAAAGGCAAGTTCAGGATTGGCGCTTTAATGTTCACAGAATCATGGAATGGTTTGGGTTGGAAGGGACCTTAAAAACCATCCAGTTCCACCTCCCCTGCCATGGGCAGGGACACCTCCCACCACACCAGGTTGTTCCAAGCCCCGTCCAACCTGGCCTTGAACACCTCCAGGGATGGGGCGGCCAGAGCTTCTCTGGGCAACCTGCGCCAGGGGCTCACCACACTCACAGGGAAAAATTTCTTCCTTGGATCTCATCTCAATCTCCCCTCTTCCAGTTTGAAGCCCCTCGTCCTATCACTACATGCCCTTGTAAAAATTCCCTCTCCAGCCTTCTTGTAGGCCCCCTTCAGATACTGGAAAGCTGCTCTAAGGTCTCCCCAGAGCCTTCTCTTCTCCAGGCTGAACCCCCCCAACTCTCCCAGCCTGTCCTCCCAGCAGAGGGGCTCCAGCCCTCGCAGCATGTTCATGACCTCCTCTGGCCCTGCTCCACCAGGTCCATCTCCTTCTTCTGTTGGGGACTCCAGAGCTGGACGCAATATTCCAGGTAGGGTTTCAGAGAGCAGAGTAGAGGGCCAGAAATGTTCCCCTTGGGAACATCAGAGGAGTAGGAATGTTCCCCTTGCGACATCCTCCTTTGCCACCCAGAACTCATTCAAGCAGCTCAAGGTGTCGCGGAACGATGGCTTTGCAGGCGGCGATGTCTCGGACTGGGGCAGAATCGCACGGCTCGCCGCCGGGGCCCGGGTCCCCGTTTGGCTGGAGCTGGAAGGGACCAGCTTTGTCTGACTAGACAGCACACAAAGGACGGCAGTGAAGCTGAAAGGCTGAGCGTCCCGTGGATCTGTGCCCTGGGCTGCAGCGGTGACGAGCCAAACTCATCTCTGCCAACCTGCTGTGCCCAGAGCTGAGCATGCTGGCCCCTGGCTTTCTGGGAGGTCACAGGGTGGGTACAAATTCAACCCGTGGATGCACCCGTCCTCCGCGAAGCACCTCAGCAGATGTGATGGAGGAGAAAAAAGAAGAGGACAACCAAGCCCTGGTTGCCCTGGAAGGGAGGGAATTCTCCATCCGTGGTAGCACGCCGGCATGCCGTGATGCACGAGCAAGGAACGACAGGTCAGCGAGGCCCCAGCTGCAGCGTTCCCACAGGGCAGGGAGGAGAGAGACTCCCTCGACCCCGGTTTGTAATCCCTCTTTAATACTCCCAGAGAAAAGTTCAAAATCCACAGGGTCTCCTGCCAACATGTCGAGGCGGGGGGAAATTCCTCCGGTGCTTTCGGGTGGAAGGAATGGCATCTGCGCGGCCTCGGCGGAGGTCCAGCCCGGGTGACGGCAGGTCGGATTGCAAACCCCTGCATCCCATACCATCCCAGGAGCTGGGATATGGGGGAGGAGGAGATGGGGTCCTTATGGACAGCCACATCTCGGGGACAAGAGTTTGCCACCCCCCAGCGGCAAACTGGGAGGACCCATGTGTGGCCACTGGGTCCCATGCTCTGTCTACACTGATACAGGAGCTCTGGTTTGAGGTCGTGGCAAACCAACAGGTCTCAGGTCTCCGGGATTCCCATTCCAGCCTGACTGGATGGGTGATATGTACTCCTTACCCCCTCCCTTCTGCTTCCCAGTGGCTGGGACCGGCTGGATCCACCCGAAAGTTAACCGAAAGAAAAAGAAAGTGGTTATTTTCATGGCCACGTCAGCCCCGGGAACGCCAGGGCCATCTCAAGGGCAAGCTGCGAGTGAGACCAGTGATTCGGGGTGCCGGAACCTCAGTTTCCCCACTGTGAAGAGCCTGAAGCATATGTTGTTTCCAGCTTTTCACCCTTTTTTTTAAAATAAAATACCAGCAGAGGAGACCCAGGAACGGGGAGGTCGGTCTGCTCAGGGTGGGGGCTGCGAGGAGGAATCTCTGATGTCTCGTTAAAAGCTGAGTTCCTGTCCGCTGAGACATTAAAGCTCTCCCCAGCTGCCTGCTCTTAAGAACTTAAAGGGTTTGAGCTCTCTGCCTCTCCTTTAAATTTGGTTGAAGCTGTCGGAAAGCTGAGAGGAGGCGCAGACCCGCATCCAACCCCCACAGCCCCGCCGCGCGGCAACGTTTCGGGCCTCTTCTAAGGAAACGGGATGTAAAAGGAAACCATTTATTCCAGAGCCAGCCGAGGGAACAGAAACGCCCCTAAAACCCACCCTTGCTTGGAGAGAGATCCTCCGCCAGCCAATCTTCTCCTTCCAGCGCAGCTCTGCGGGCAGCGTGGGGGTGGGGTGGGGTGGTGTTTCAGTGTGTGCACACGTGTGCACGCCTGCGTGTGTGTAGACACACAAGTTACACGACCGCCCGTCTCACCAGTGTCCCCCAAAGTGGCTCAGCTTGTTGGAAATTGGGTCCCCAACGAGCTGAGCTGCCAAACTCTGCCACTGGTGGTGGCGATGGGATGGGGGGGGGGGGGGGGGTNGGGGGGCTGTTGGTGTTGCTGCGTTGTGGACTTTGTGGGGGGGAGTTTGGTGCAGAAAAGGAGGAGGGGAGTGATGAATCTGAGGAAAGACACATGGGCTCGGCATCCCGGCCCTGCACCGGGCAGCTGTCCAGCCGGAGCAAACGGCACGTCCATTTCTCATCGCCCACGTGCTGCGGACATGTAAGCAAAGGGATGCTCCGTAAGGGGCTTGGAAGCCTTTTCGTCTTTTCCACTCTTGCAGACAAGAGAAAATACAGAGAGATACAACAGGAGAAGGGGCTTCATCCTTCCCAAGTTCCAGGGACCACAAGCTTTTGATTGCCCCCAACCCTGGTGACCTTGTTGTGCTGGTCTGGTGGGACCAAAACCAGTTTGGGTTTAGATCTGAGTTGCTGCTGAATATGAGCGGGCAGTGTGCCCAGGTGGCCAAGAAGGCCAACGGCATCCTGGCCTGTGTCAGGAACAGTGTGGCCAGCAGGACCAGGGAAGTGATCATCCCCCTGTACTCGGCACTGGTGAGGCCCCACCTCGAGTGCTGTGTTCAGTTTTGGGCCCCTCACTACAAGAAGGACATTGAGGTGTTGGAGCGTGTCCAGAGAAGGGCTACAAAGCTGGTGAGGGGTCCGGAGGACAAATCTTATGAGGAATGACTGAGGGAACTGTGGTTGTTTAGCCTGGAGAAGAGGAGGCTGAGGGGAGACCTTATCACTCTCTACAACTACCTGAAAGGAGGTTGTAGAGAGGTGGGGGCTGACCTCCTCTCCCTGGTGACAAGTGATAGGACAAGAGGAAATGGGTTCAAGTTGTGTCAGGGGAGGTTTAGATTGGATATTAGGAAACATTTTTTCACTGAAAGGGTTATTAAACATTGGAAGAGGCTGCCCAGGGAGGTGGTGGATTCGCCATCCCTGGAGGTGTTTAAAAAAAGGTAGATGTGGTACCTGGGGACATGGTTTAGAAGTGGTTTTGTCAGGGTAGGTTAATGGTTGGACTTGATGATCTTAAAGGTCCCTTCCAACCTCAGCAATTCTATGATTCTACGATTCTATGCTGCGTCTTTGCTGGGGATGCCACGATGCACCCACGTGGGAGGGGAACGGCAGGCGGATCAGGTCCCTTCACCTTGGTCCAAAGTCGGGCAGGGAGGTTAAGCCTGGTCAGGATGTATCTGCAGAAGGCAAAGACCAGTCCCCAAGGCAAGGGGACCGGCTGGCGGAGGGCTGAGCGTGCGTCGGTGAGAACAGAGAAAAGGCATTTCATAGAATCATAGAATCATAGAATGGTTTAGGTTGGAAAGGGCCTTGAAGATGCTATAGGCAGGAACACCTCCCACTAGACCAGGTTGCCCAAGGCCATGTCCAGCCTGGCCTTGGACACCTCCAGGGATGGGGCCTCAACAACCTCTCTGGGCAACCTGTGCCAGTGCCTCACCACCCTCACAGTGAAAAACTTCTTCCTAATGTTCAATCTAAACCTGCCCTCTTCCAGTTTGAAGCCATTCCCCCTCATCCTATCACTCCATGCCCCAGTAAAAAGTCCTTCCCCAGCTCTCCTGTAGGCCCCCTTTAGGGACTGGAAGGCCGCAAGAAGATCTCCCCGGAGCCTTCTCTTCTCCAGACTGAACAGCCCCAACTCTTTCAGCCTCTCCTCATAGGAGAGGTGCTCCAGCCCTCGCATCATCCTCGTGGCTCTCCTCTGGACACACTCCAGCAGGTCCATGTCCTTCTTCTGTTGGGGACTCCAGAGCTGGATGCAGTACTCCAGGTGGGGTCTCACGAGAGTGGAGTAGAGGGGCAGAATCCCCTCCCTCGCCCTGCTGGCCACACTTCTTCTGATGCAGCCCAGGATGCGGTTGGCATTTGAGTGTTTCTTTGTTGTCTGTGTCATAAGAGTGGTGGAGCTTGAGTCAAAGTTACCCCGTGGAACTTAATTTGGCCTTTCTATGCTCTTTAGTGCTTTTTGGAACTTTACTGCTATTTCTGATGTCGTTTCGCAGTGCGTGACAGATACGTAGCGTCACACGTAATGTTTAATACATTTAACCGTGCATTTCTGCCTGTCTGAAGTTTCCTATATCCCCAAATACCGGTTCTGCGTGTGGGACCCTTAGCAAAAAAAAGACATCTTTCACGTGTCGCCATGCATCAAAAACCACATACTATGCTTAGCCTGCATTTCTCCTGCCCGTTTAAAATACGCCAGCGGAGAATCGCAGTGTGTATTTCCTAGCTACCGTATAGATTTTCCAGCGAAAACTTGGCAGGGAAGAGGTGGCAGGCGGGATTTCTGGAAAATTCAAGGAGCCCACATGATGCAACCCCGATGCATTCTTGCAGAGCGACGCCTGCCAGTGTAATCTTTAGAAGGGGCCGCTAGCGGTTGGCTCCAGATGTCACCGGGCTGCATCCACTCGTTAAAGACTTTTCCAGGGTCGGATCGCTGTCCTGCCAGAGCGCCGGGGTTTGCGCTGCTGGTATTGCAGAGCCACATGCATGCATCAGGGAGAATTACGTGGATTTTAGAAGCGAAAGCCACCGTTAGATTTCCATTTTTCCTTCTTTTATAACTCGCAGGGAGGAAAGTTGTCGATCGTCCAATGAACTTTTCTCTATTTCCCATTTTAGAATTAACCACAGCTGCTGCAGTCTTCAGGCAAATCCCCAAAAAAATACATCCAGCCGTGGCAAACGTTTCTTCTTTGCTTCTTCCTCACAAATCGCCCTCTGGCCATTGGAGACAGCGAGACTTGCAGGGTCTGAGCTGTGCGCGTGGCTGAGTCTTGTTACGCTCAGTTGGTGTCCTGGCCACCTGGAACGTGAGGGCTTTGACAGGAACCTGGGATGGGATGGAGGGGGTGGAAGTGCCTTTTTGGCTCTTCCTATGCATCCCCAGCAGCGTGGCCAGCAGGGAGAGGGGGGGAATGTGCCCCTCTGCTGCGCTCTGCTCTGCTCTGGGGAGACCCCCCTGCAGTGCTGCCTCCAGCTCGGGGGCCTCAGCACAGCAGAGACATGGACCTGGTGGAGCGGGGCCAGAGGAGGCCCTGGAGCTGCTGCGAGGGCTGGAGCCCCTCTGCTGGGAGGACAGGCTGGGAGAGTTGGGGGGGTTCAGCCTGGAGAAGAGAAGGCTTCAGGGAGACCTTATAGCAGCCTTCCAGTCCCTAAAGGGGCACCCACAGGAAAGATGGGGAGGGACTTTTTACAAGGACATGTAGTGATAGGACGAGGGGGAATGGCTTCAAACTGGAAGAGGGGAGATTTAGATGAGATCTTAGGAAGAAATTGTTGCCTGTGAGGGTGGTGAGCCCCTGGCGCAGGTTGCCTCGAGAAGCTGTGGCTGCCCCATCCCTGGAGGTGTTCCAGGCCAGGTTGGACGGGGCTTGGAGCAACCTGGTGTGGTGGGAGGTGTCCCTGCCCATGGCAGGGGAGGTGGAACTGGATGATCTCTAAGGTCCCTTCCAACTCTAACCATTCCATGATTCGATTCTGTGAAATTAGCTACTGTGGGCATTGGCAGCAGTTTGGCCACTGCAGGTAAATATGTCTTGGCCTTTCTCTCTTTCTTACATCATCGCATAGACCAGAGGTTATGTTCATTCATAGCACGCCGATGAAGACGTTGCAATGACCCCTGTATCACTAACAGAAGTGTTTAATCTAGAAAGGTTTTTTTTCTTATCTTCCCAAATGGGTCTAGAAAGTCACAGAGATATTTAGTTGTGGGCATAGTCAGGTGCTCTGGAGATGTCTGTGGCTGCATTGCTGCAGTAAGAACAGTAAATCCGGATCCTGGAGCAGGGGAAACCCCGTAGCTGTTCCGTGGGAGATGGCCAGGGTGATGCAGGGCTCAGCATCTGCAAGCTGAGTCACACAAGGGAAGATCTGACTCAGGACATCTGAAGATCTGCATCTGCAGGTGTCCAAACATTCTATGAAATTGGGCAAGGTTGATTGTCCTGGTTTAAGAGTTGGGGAAACTGAGGCACGGAGAGCAAGTCTGGGGCGCAACCAGAGCCAGGCGTCCTGCACCATGAGTCCTGTACCAGTTTTACTGGTTCCTGCTGCATTCCTTCTTCAAAAGGATGCTGAGTAGTTTATTGGGAGTCACACAGGCATCTTCTTGCTCCCTGGAGAGGTGACCTGCCTGGAGGGCTGATACGCCGGGAGGTCAAGCTGCTCTTTGCCAGCTACACTTAAGCAGGGCTGAGCCCCTGTGATGTTAACCCCAACTCAAATCTCATCCAGCAGAGATGGATCTCATGGCCAAGGCAGGCTACATGGTCCTCACAGCCACTGTATCCTTGTCTTCTCTCCCTCCTTCTGGTCAGTCTGTCATAAAAAACAGGTGGGAACAGGCTCCTGCTTTGTGTTTTTGTAGCCCCTAGCACCATGGGACCACGATCGGTGACCCTTCTCCAATGTGGATGCCCAAATTTTGTTTTAAGCAAGGATCTGTCTGTTTCCCACAGCGGGAGGAGATGCACAAACTGCCTCTCTTTGCACCTCCAGCTCCCGGGCTGCCCAAAGGCAGCACCGTTCATGCTCTTGGCCCAACGCACAGCAAATTAAACATTTCTTGCATAGCACCCGGGGTTTGACAGGCTGTTTCCAACACTGGAGGAGGCATCGGTGCTGATGAATTTGGTTTTGCACACAAGGTCTCTTGTTCAGCGTGGGGCAGAGGTGGTTGGGCAAGCGTGGGAGAGGTGGGGTAGGAGGATTAGATGAATGAGGACCGTTGTTTCACTCCTGATTACCTTCAGGGGGATGCTGGATGTTTACCAGCCATGCACAAACGGCTTGGGTTCTGTCTTTAAAATCATTTGCACTTCTGGACTCTGTTGGCTTTGACGTCAAGACCTGTATCTCCCTGTGGTCGCTCTTGGTTTGGTACCCAGGGTGATGCTGTGCTTAGAAAGACACATGTGAATCGAAGCTGCCTACAGCCGCCCTTCTCCTCTCCTGCATGGATCTGGCTCGGCCCCATCCAGCTGGGATTTATTTCGAGCTCATTTGCTGCCCGAACATAGAGAAGAAGCAGCAAAGAATGAAAGGCAGCTCCTGAGCTTTGAATAGTTCAGGACGTGAATCAAGGGCTGCAGTTTATTTAAAGGGAAACACTCAAATCCTAAACTTCCAAGGCCACAGGTAATGGATATGGTAATACCCAGCCGTGGTTATTGTTGACTGCAGTTTCCAATGGCAAAGCTGTGTCCTGAACACACAAAATCGTGGAGAAACTGTAATTTGTACATTGTACCATTTGTAAACAAGCCAGGTTTGCTTCCAGGTGGAGACAGTTGAAAGACCTCCAGGTCCAAAATCCCAGTTTCTGTTCAAGCCCATAAATGGTTCCTGCCTCAGCAGTCTCCTTTGATGCTATGTCTGTGTAACCCACCTAACAAGCACTCCCTTCATGGTCCTTTTCTAGGAGAACTCCCTGGCACCTCTTCAGAGACACAGCATCCGCATGGGAAATCGCAGTGGCACGGGAATCCGTTTTCTCGGTGAACACGCTTGTGTTGAGGGGTTTGCAGAGTAAAATGCTGAACGTTTGGTGTCTTCTCTTCACCTCGATTCATGAATACCCTCCAATGCTGGATTTTCAGGTTTGATTTCACATTTTTTCGGGCATCCCCTATAAGCATCTCTTTCTCTCCATTTTTCTTCCTGTTTTTATTTTTCAAATTTAATTTTTTTTTTAACCCTTTCCCATTCTCTGTCTGGACACAATGACAGGAGTTAGAGAAAAGCCATTTCTCCATCTCTTCCATGGACCCTGTGCCTCTGCTACGAGCATGTGTCTGTGGTGGGACTCCTAGTACCAACTTCCCGCATAGTGACTAGCAGGGGATAATTCACAGTTGAGGGCATGTTGGGCCGTGACTTTCATAGGATCACAGAATCATAGAATGGTTTAGGTTGGAAGGGACCTTGAAGATCATCCAGTTCCAACCCCCCTGCCATGGGCAGGGACACCTCCCACCAGCCCAGGTTGCTCCAAGCCCCGTCCAACCTGGCCTTGAACACCTCCAGGGATGGGGCAGCCACAGCTTCTCTGGGCAACCTACGCCAGGGGCTCACCACCCTCAGAGCGAAAAATTTCTTCCCGATATCTCATCTAAATCTCCCCTCTCTATTTAAACAGTTGACTCAGATTTGAAGCACCTTTAATTTTAGGTAAAACGTCTGATGGACGACGCAGCAGCACAATGCAGATATCTAACCTCAAGGATGCACAGAGGCCAAGGACCAGACCACAAAGCATGTTGAACAGGTCACCATCTNAGCCTGTCCTCCCAGCAGTGGGGCTTCAGCCCTCTGATCGTCTTTGTGGCCCTCCTCTGGCCCCACTCCAACAGCTCCATGTTCTTCTTTCACTTTGGTTAACATATCCAAAGGTCTCAGAATCATTTAAGCACTTCAATTCAATGTGTGGGTCTCTCCCAAGAGATGGGAACCTCATGAGATGAATCTAGTTCCTTCTTTGGACTGTGAAGGAAGCCTGAGGTCAGGTCTCATGTTAGAGTGCATGTAGACCCTCTTTCTAGTCTTGACCTGTGGCTGCTAATCCACCTCCAAGCTGGGTTATGTTTTTCCCCTGTGATGGCACATCTTGAGGTGTCTGAAGTCTGGGAGCATTGTACACCTGGAGAATTCATATCAGCAGCTATTGGGGAGTGAACATCAAATGCCACGGAACATCTTATGGTGCAGTGAAAATGGAGGCTTGCCTGTGAGCCAGCAATGTGGCCTTGTGGCCAAGAAGGTATCCTAGGGTGCATCAAAAAGAATGTGGCCAGCAGGTCAAGGGAGGTCATCCTCCCCCTCTACTCTGCCCTGATGAGGCCACATCTGGAGCACTGTGTCCAGTTCTGGGCTCCCTGGTTCAAGAAAGACAAGGAACTACTGGAGAGAGTTCAGCGGAGGGCTGTGAAGATGATCAAGGGAGTGGAGCACCTCTCTGCTGAGGAAAGGCTGAGAGCCCTGGGGCTGTTCAACCTGGAGAAGAGAAGGCTGAGAGGAGATCTCATCAATGCTGATCAATATCTAAAGGGCGGGTGGCAAGAGGATGGGGCCAGACTCTTTTCAGTGGTGCCCAGCGACTGGACAAGGGGGTAAAGGGCACAAACTGGAACGTGGGAAATTCCATCTGAACATGAGGAAAAACATCTTTACTTTGAGGGTGGCAGAGCACTGGCACAGGCTGCCCAGAAAGGCTGTGGAGTCTCCTCTGGAGGTATTCAAAACCCACGTGGACACGTTCCTGTGCAACTTGCTCTGGGTGAACCTGCTTTGGCAGGGGGGTTGGACTAGATGATCTCCAAAGGTCCCTTCCAACCCCGACCAGTCTGTGACTCGGTGATTGACCTTTCATTTATCCCGATGCACATCAGGGGTGAGCACTTGGCACAGCAAAGCTGTGAGAGGGACACGATTTCCCCATCCCTGCTGAGACTCCATGAGCACCTGCATCACACCAAGCCCAGTGGGATTGCTCACCGAAGGGGCTGCCCTATTCCTTCTCCCTTATCCCCACTACACCTTCACTCTTCTTCACACCAAGTCCTGTTCACGCAAAGCCACGGGCAATCCACTTGCGAGTTGATTTGGTGGTGAATTATTTGGTTGTTGCTGGTGTTAGGAAGTGCAGACAGGTGACTGGGTTGCCTGTATATCTTAACAGCCAGTGAGGGTGTCTTGATTCTCCTACGGCATCACCATCACACAATCACCCTGGGACGTGGGCAGCAGTGTCCAGAGCATTTAGAAACCCAGGACAGAAACATCTGGATTTTTCCCCTGTGGAAGAAATTGCTGAGGGTGCTTTTGGAGGCCAGAGTTGGTCTTGGTGCTGGGAAGTTCTCCTGTGTTTAATTCATTTGGTGGTAACCCTAGGGAATTGAGGGGGAATTGGGAAGCACCTTGCAAAGAAGCAGGTTTGGATCTCAAGTGGAGAGAAGAGTAAACATGGGGATGCAGCAGTGAGAAGAGGCTAAAAGAGCCGTGCCTGAGAGCTGGTGGTTCACGTTTCCAGTCTACTCTTGCCACGTTTGCGGAAAGCTCTTAACCCAACCTCATTAAAACAAAGGCAAACAGATTTGTGCAGCATCTACGTGTCTGGGAAGTCAACGATGTGGTCACCAAGGTCACAAAATCGGGTCCTCTGGGATAGGGTCAGCCCCATCTCTGGGTATGCAGAAAGGTGAACACTTGTGGGGATTGCTGGGGGCTACTCACTGGTCTGGAGCAAGAGTCTGATGAGTGATGAGCAGCCAGAGGTTGGCAGGTATTGAATGCTGGATACGGATGAAGCCATTTTCTCCTCCCTCCTCTGCAAACCAGGGCAACACCCCAGCACAGTATGTTTTAGTGGCCTCAGCGGTGATGGAAGTATCTGTAGAACATCATGACCCTACACAACTCATGTGGCTTTCAAAATGAAGCGTTAGATGTTTCCTACATGCCCATGGTGGGAAGAATTACCTGCTAGAAATGGTGCTCCATTGATGGTGGAGAAGATGCACAAACCTTCTCCGACGTTACAAGCACAGCTTTGGGAGGAGTGGAGTTTTTGTCCCAAGGATTCACTCCAGGAGATCAAATTCATTGTTCATTTGGGACAAATGAAGTCATAAAGGGCAATTTCCTAGGCAAAAGAGAAATTCACAACACTTAATTTGAAGGAAACATTTTGTTTCCTTTTTTTTTGTTTCGTTGTTCTTGTGAAGTAAAAAGGCATAACGTAGCTTCAAATATCATTTTCAGACAAAGAAAATTAAAACAAATTAAAGACATGAAAACAAACTGCTTAGTTGGTTTTCCCCCATTTTTGGCTTCATTTTCCAAACACAACCCAAACTCAGAAGTATCTTCAGTCACCGTGTCAGCACCTGTCTTGATGAATTAACTATTTAACAATGATTTTCTCCCTAATTGCGGCTAATAGAATAATTGGATCTGCTGGAGGCAAGTTCATAAAATGTGGGATGCATAATGAATCTGCTCTGGGCTCTGCCACTGAGTCACCACGTACCTTTGAATGAAACGATTCACCGCTGCCTCAAGCTTTCCTGATGGCAGGTTGAGCCACAGCGTTTGCGGAAAGGTCTGTGGTCACCGTGTGGAAGGGGCTATGAAGTGGCAGGTGGGTCACCAGGCAGCAGGGTGGGAAGAAACCCAAAAAGCCCTCTAGGAACCATCTTGGCCATCACAGGGCTGATGGAGAATTGGTGCAAAATAAATCCTCATGGACTTGAGGTTTCAGAGAAGCACTAGACATTACAGCACCATGTTCTCCAGCAGGTCCTGTAGAACCTCATCACCTGCGTTCTCCCATTAGCTGGAGAACCTCAGCTGTCTTGCTTCAGATAAAATTGGGTGCCTTGATGTCACCCCTGCTTCCCTGAGCTGGCACGATCACTGTCCTCTGGGGTGAAATCAAGGCAAAAGCCTCCCCCAGCCTTCATGGCCACCAGGGTTTCTCTTGCCTGTCCCAACCCCAATCCCACGCCCTGAATCCTGCACTGGGAATACACTTCTGGCTGCCTGTGGCCGTGGCCGACAGCTTCCCATGCTTCAAAAAGTGCCGTAAAACCACAAGAAACAGCACAATCTCTGCGCTGCTGTCTCTGAGCTCTCTCTGATCCCTGGCTGAGCTGATGCCTACCCTTGGGAGAACAATTATATTTAGGAGGAAATTCCAGGCTGTAAGTGTCAGTGAAGCGTAGGGAAAAGGCTGCACCAAAGCAAGAGAGACCATAGGAATTAGGTGGATTTAAAAATAGTAGAGACAGAGGAGATGGGCTGGATGAGATTCAGGAGCTACCAGAAAGATGGGAGCACAGAGATCAAATTAGCGTGCTGCAGGATTAATTTAGACCCCGTTCCCACTCCTATGGTGAGACAAAAGCCCTGGGCAGGGCTTTCCCCTGCAGAGATTCCCCCATGTCCGGGGCTCTGCTGCCTCTGCCCCGGGGGGTTCCCCACTGAGCAGTGTCCCAACACAGCTCCCACCCGGCTCCATGATGGCCCCTCTCTGCGGAGAACCAGGTTCCGGCTAAACCCACCCAACGTCCCTCTCTGCAGAGATGGGGGCTGGCAGGGCCCTAAGCCTTGTCCCCCAGGGAAGGTCTCCCCTGGCTGCCAGGAGCCTGGAGAGCTGCTGCTGCCCTGGGCTGGGGGAACCCACTCATCCCACTCCATGGAGAGGGGAGATTTAG